>OVBA01001890.1:0-38851 GCA_900406435.1 Lepidium aucheri
GTTCTTGATTGATCATGCTCTATTTTATTTTGTCTTTTAGTGTGGTTTGTCTTATTAGCCAATTTAAGAGCTCCACTAAAAATTACAACTTACCTTTGTGACAGATTGGTAGGTTGCTGAACTAGAACTAGGTATCCAGATTGGTTGTTTGCATGCTTTCTCTGAGTATTGGTTCGACATCCACTCTACTTACCACTACCCTATGATTATTTGATAGCTTAGAGACCGAAAAACCTTGTTATCAATATCCAACTCGTTTTCATCGGGAAAAGGTGAACAGTTCAAAGTCGTTATGGGTTCAAACTCAGATAGGGAAAATCGAGCAGGTATATTACCATACAAACACCATATCTCATGTTTTTTGGTACACACAAGCTGTTTCTGAAGAATATACTCCACAACATTTGAAGACCACGTGAACTTATTGTCAGAGAACTTTACAACAACCCCTAAGGCAGAATCTCTTATTTTCTCCACACTTCCTCACCAAGGCTTGCAATGATAATTAATACTTTTTTTGAATTTCGGCTCTGTACCAACGATAAAAAGTCATTTTGGAATTCCTAACTTATCACTCTTCTGAGTCCTCATCCTACAAGAAAAATAATTCAGGATCAATGACACATCGTGTAGACCGATCACATGACAAGTAAAATGAATTATTCTTAAAAAAACAAGACTGATCAATCTAATAACCAATCGATTAGTCTACATTTGTGTATATAAAAGTTCGACACAATATAAACAAGACCGATCAGTCGCTTTTGTGGATCGATCGGTCTTGTTTAAACTATGTAAAACTTTTATATATACAAATGTGGACCGATCGAACAACATTCAGACCGATCGATCCAATATTCGCGAAAAAACATCGATCTTTGAATTTACTGAAATCAAACATGGTTTCAAGCGTAGGAAACTCAATACTCATCAATATTCAATGAAAAACAAAAATTCTAATTAGGAATCACTAAACTTAAACGAACACAAATCTGATTATGCAGCACATAACTCATACAGCTTGTATTGTGTAACCTAACAAAACTAGAACAGAGAATATGTTTTTGTTTCTGGAAAAATTGAAATAGAGAAAGTAAAAGAAATTCAACATGATTTTATTATAGGGAATTTTTGGAGTGAAGAGTAAAATGGGCATATTTGAAAAAGTAGGTTATTTAAGTAATTTGAAAAGGTTATCCTAATAAGATATAAAATAAAGTTGGTTATATTAGTTAATTTTTTTCAGAAAAGAAATATCTTTCAAAGAGTCATGATCATACTTATAAGGTGAATAAATTGGTGAACAAGGTTAAACTACTAAGGAAATCAATAAAACACAATCTTCTTATGTAAGTTTTTATATATATATATATATATATATATTATGAAAATTTATTTATTTTACATGAATAAGATTATAATGACAACCATATTAGAGTTCCTTATCTATGATAATCTTTATTTCGTGCACATGTAACCATGATTCATTGTCTTACATTTGTTTTATATAAATCGAACGTTGACTATTTTAATTATTAATAGGTACTTTCTTTGATAAGTAGTGAAGAAATAATTAATGAATTAATTAAAGAGGGTTTTAAGACACCACATTTAAAAGAAAGGAAGGAACTGTACAAAATTGATGGTGACCTTAATGATATGTCCAGCGCAACAAAGTCCTTGAAGCTCAAACAAGATTAAAATCGAGAAGTTTTGGACTTAAAAGATTATTTGTTTTCTTATATTTTCATACTTTTGGGTTATTTATTATAAAAACTAAATTTTAAGATTTATTGTTATTTTCAGATTTTTTTGCTACATTTCTCTTTTCTCTTCACTTTTCTTAAAAAAAAGGTTCGATATAATCTAAATTCGTGACATAATTTCTAAGGATATCATATAGCTTGTGAAAGTATATTAGGCAAATAGTTGATAAATAAAATCGTTAATTTGGTTTTAATATCTTTTTATAAATAAAATGTTTATAATAACAATTTATAAACAATTTTATTTCATAAATGAAAATTTGTTTATAATTATCTTATAGTTAAGATATATTGTAGAATTTACAACTAATTATTATAAAAGAGATATTAAAAATAAAATTATAAGAAATTGATAAATTGAATTATTATATTCGATTATATATACCTAATTTATATATTTAATCGATTATATTATATTAGAATGACAATTATTTTAGTATATTACTAAGTGATAACAAACTTGATTTAAATTCTTTTTAGATAATCTTTTATTTGTAACATTTTATAACAAACTAGCTATATATTTGACATCTTAGTTTTCTTATAAATAAAATACAATAGCATCTAACATAGTATTTGAAAATTTTGATAACAAAAAACGAACATTGTATTCAAACTTCTTTAGATGTCAACTATCTAATTTATTTTGATTATATCACTATAATCTGTGATATAGTATTTTAAATAAGTATTTATTTTAGATTTTTCCTATATAATAAGAAACTCAAAAAGTATATCCATATAAAAAAGAAAAAAATAGTTGAATAATAAAAAATACTTTGAAGTTCAAGGTTTTTCACATGGACTATAAAATAATTCGATATAATTCAACTATTTTAGATAATCTTATTAACATATGAAATATAGGAATTTATGGTTCATAAGTAATATAAAATACTTCTATATAACTCAAACAACCTATAATATAGGAAGAATATATGGTTACTAGAAAATTATATCCATATCAAAAAGAAAAATATAGTTGAACAATATAAAATACTTTGAAGTCCAAGGCTTTTCTCGTGGGATATAGGATAAATTCGATATAATTCAACTGTTTTTGATCATCTAAATTACCTATGAAAAAGGAAGAATGTATGGTTCCTAACTAATATAAAATACTTCCATATAACTCAAACAGCCGATGAATGTATGGTTTCCTTTTATGTGATCTTTCTAAAGTCATGAAGAAAAAAAGTCCATATGCCATGATACAGATACACAAGACTTATCATGGAAAATAGCAAAAAGTAATATTGCTTATATGAAAATTATACTTCTTATAAAAATTTGTCTTATTTATAAACATTATTAAAACTTTGTCTTATGAAATAATCTTATTATGATTATGTTTATCCTTTTTTTTATAGTAGGCAACGATGGATTATCAACATCCTCACCTATTTCTGAAAGAGTATTAAGTGACATTTCCAATACCATATCTACTAAAAAAACAAAACAAGTATTTTTTTAATCTCGAAATTGAGATAATCTATCTGATATAATATGAGTTTTATTCAAGTTCAAATAGGTTGAATTTTAATAGAGTTTGTTTCTAATGTTTACTGTTCTTACTATACTTAACTCTATTTTAGTGTGTTTGATCCTCATGTTTTCGGTTCTTATCTAAATGATCACTCATATATCTAGATGATCATCCGTATACTGAACTTTAATGGTTTCTTCAATTGATAACTCTATTTTACTATATTGGTTTTAAAATATGAGAAAAATAAGAATAACAAAAAGTATAATAATCGATTTATTTAGTAACAGAAGAATAGTAAGAACAATAACATTATCCTAATGTCAATTGAGTGGTACACCTTGATTCTAAATATAAGTCATGTGAGTTATAAATTGATAACTAACATAAATCCATTAAAAAAGTTTATCTATATTTTTGTGCTCATGAAATAATAAAAGTGTACTACTAGATAATAAGTTTCATTGAGTTTAAATTAAGAGTTTGTTTTAGTAGATGTGGTATTTACAAAGGTAATATAAAGGGCTAAACATAATAAGCTTCATTGAGTTTATCTATATTTTTGTGCTTTATCAAAAAAATATTGAAATCCAGATTGTGGATTGAGCTTCGTGCAGCTCAATCAATCAATATTTATCTAACAAATCAAATAATGCAGCTCAATCCAATGATCAAGAAAGCTACACGAAACTTATTACAAAGACCTTTGAGAAAATTTTCAGAAAATTTTCACAATTACAAGGCAGCAACACATTTAAGCAAAGTACTCTAACAAAAGAATCTGAACCACAATCACAAATTCTGAACAATTTATCAAACGATAATCTCTTATTTTAAACTATTTTAGTCAGATTAAAATACTAGAATCTAACAACAAACCTTGCTACTGATACTCGGATTAGATGTTCATTAAACTACTATTGTGCTTCATCATCTTTGTCTACTTTTCTTAACCTAAGATTAGTTTCAAAAATATTTTATGAACTATGTGACCAGAGGCATGTGTTGTCCAAACTTTCTATTGAAGAACTTAAATTTGATACTAATAAATTGTATTCTTTTCAATTTATTTTGAGATATCAAAAATTAAGGGATATTGGGCATCCGGAAGCTCTTTACATGTTTGGTATAATTTAGTTATTCCATTGTGAAGAAAAAGAAGAAGAACTCAAATTATTACTGATGTTAAATATTTTTACGGTATCACTCTAGTTTGCCTTGGATGGACATCAAAGATAAAAGGTGATAAACTTCTATCTTCGTTTATCAAGACTATGTTAAAGGAAACTTATGATGATCTTGATAGAGTTTATGATAGAGTTAGTCCTCATCTCAAAATGCTTAATCCAATTATCTTTTGGTCGTTGATGAAGTCATATGTGAAAGACAAGTGTTCATGTATGGATGAGATTCAAAAGATTTAGAGAATGGAGATACAAAAACTAATATGGTTTGTAGGATCTGTTTATGGGATTATGAAGGTAGGAGTATCATGGGAAACATACCACATTATGTAGTAATGACTTTGAGCATTGTAATCGGCTTTGTGTAATACCCACGTTCGGCCGACCCAAGAACGCACTCGGTGCGGTACATGGATGCAGTGCGTACAAGCGAACTGAACATGACCAAAAGGTGTGTTTTGGCCAAGGAAAGGCATTGGAAGCCTAAATGATGATCAAAATCAGACAAAACCATGGAAAATAAGCCAACGACAGAATTTCAGACAAGAACCTAGGAATTGGACAGAACCTAGTGGTTCGGACAGCATGGTCCGAATCGGACCGCACGGTCATTCGGGCATGATTGGTCCAAGATTGGACATGAACCTAGGAGGTTCGGACATGTTGTTTCTAGTTTGGGACAAAGTTTAAGGTATGAGACAGGTCTGGTCCGTGTCTGGACAAGTCTGGTCTGTGTTAGGACAAGAGGTGTCCACGTCCGGACAAGGGTTCTCGTTCGGACAAGAGTTTGTTATGTGTCCGAACGGGTAGCCTAAGGGTAAAACGACCAGAATTAATGTGTTTTGGACTTTGGATTATTTTGAATGGGCTTGAGCCCGGTCCAACTAAAGGAATTAGGGTTAGGATTAGGTTACCCTAAGGGTTATAAATAGGAGCCCTAATCCAACCTAAAAAGGGAATCCGTACAAGTTAACCTAAAAATAAGAGAGAGAGAACTCGAAGGAGGCTGAGAGAGATCGATTTAGTTGAGGCAAGGAAAGAGGTCGAATTGAGTTCAAGGTTTTGCTAGGCTTGGCTAGTCGAACCCCATAGAGCAAAAAGGAACCCAAAAAAGTCAAAGGCAAAAGTGAGTTCGTGACCGTGAGGTTGACCTAGATTCGTGTTTGGTGATATGTTAAGTGGAATCTTAGAATGGTTAGGTTGAATGATTGATTATGAATGGAAGGACCATGTTGGTCGAAATTATGATTGAAAACCATGTGAGTTTGTGACCGTGAGGTTGACCTAGATCCATGTTTGGTAATAGGTTAAATGGAATCTTAGAATGGTTAGGTTGAATGATTGACTATGAATGGAAGGACCATGTGGGTTGGTATTGTGATTGAGAACCGTGTAATTTGTTATTTGTAACTTGTGAACCTTAGGGTTCGGATATGAAATTGTGAAATAATGTGAATATTGTTCTTGACTCAAAGATTACTTTGGCTGATTTGGATGTAACCCGGGTAGTCGAACTGATTGTTTGAGCATGCTCTGAATAATGATTGTTCTATGATTTGATTTGTTATTGAATGTGTGTTCTGGTTATAGCCTAGTGGGACAGGATGACCGAACCTCTAAGCAATTGTTTGGCTTATACAATCTGCATGATTATAGGTAATGAGTCAACTAATGACCGAGAAAGTGGCTAATAGGAGCGAGACCAAGGCGGGACGGAGAGGAGGTAGAACTAGGAATGGGATTTGGCAGACGTTTTATGTTATTTAAGAATGAACTTTATGTTTAGTACCAATTTCATTGAGTTATGTTGTCACTTAATGTTTTTGGAACCTTGAACTTGAATATGAATAAGAATGGAACCGAGTTTTGGGAATTGTTTGGGCTTGTCACATCATTATAATTGAAATTTTTACTTAGTGAATAAAGGAACATGAATTGGTTAAGTGTTTGGTCTGCCCAAGGCTAGACTAGAAAGCGTGGTACGTGGGTTGAATGAGTTAGGGTGTTACAATTTGGTATCAGAGCCAAGTTGATTCTAGGATAGTTGGGATGTGTATGAATGGGTTAGATGAATGATATCCATCCTCCTCTAGCCAAGGTCTCGTGGTAAGTGTGATATGTGTTCTGCGAACCGAGCTAAGTTGATAGAGGTTATTAACTTAGTTAATGTGGCAACTGTAGATAGTTAGTACCCGTAATGGAAGAAGAGCTAATGTGTAGGAACCGTGAACATGGGTGGTGCAGAAACTCATGTATTGTTTGACTCAGTCGTGTCACATTGTTTAGTGCACCTGAGAATGATCGGTGTTGGTGAGTTTGAGAAAGAACCCGGAGTAAGTAGTGGGTTGATAGTCCGAGCAGCTGGTGGGAAACTAATGGATGCCTTAGGGGACGTTAGGAACGTCCCCATGCTCATAGAAGGACTGAAAATGCCGACTGACTTAGTGATTTGTGAAGTAGAACTATATGATGTGATCTTAGGAATGGATTGGCTTCGAAATAACAAGGCATGCATAGATTGTTATCGTGGTAGAGTTGAGTTTGAGAATGGGGGAAATTGGTTGGTGTATCGAGGAATCTAACCCACTTTAGGTAGTTTGATTGTCTCGGCTATCCAAGCGGAACAGATGCTCGAGAAAGGATGTGAGGCGTACTTAGTTACAATCTCAACGGTTGAAGTTCGACCAGAAACAGAAACCAAGGACATTCCAGTGGTGAATAAGTTCAAGGACGTGTTTGCAGCAGTCACGAGACTACCACCAGAACGGTCTAATACGTTCACGATTGAACTAGAACCCGGAACGACGCTTATCTCCAAAGCACCATACCGGATAGCGCCGGCGGAGATGGCTGAGTTGAAAAGACATCTTAGTGAAGTAATGGATAAGGGGTTATTAAGACCCAGTAGTTCACCATGGGGTGTACCGGTACTGTTTGTGAAAAAGAAGGAGAACCTTCAGGTTGTGTATTAACTACCGTGGACTGAATAGAGTGACAGTAAAGAAAATGTACCCTCTCCCATGAGTGGTTGAGTTGTTGTACCAACTTAGAGGTGCTACTTGGTTCTCAAAAATTGATTTGGCTTCAGGTTATCATCACATACCAATTGTAGACATGGTATTTGGAAAACCGCATTCCGGACAATGTATGGACACTATGAGTTTGTGGTCATGACATTTGGGCTGACCAATGCACTAGCTGCCTTCATGAAACTAATGAACAATGTGTTTAGAGAATTCTTGGACAATTTCGTGATAATCTTCATAGATGACATCTTGGTGTATTCTAAGTCCTCTGAGGAACATGAGGACCACTTAAGGATAGTTTTGGGAAAACTACGGGAACACAAATTTTTGGCAAACTAAGTAAGTGTAGCTTTTATAAAAGGGAAGTAGGATTCTTGGGTCATGTGGTCTCAGACAAAGGAGTGTCTGTGGATCCAGAAAAGATAAAGGCAATCTCGAGTTGGCCTAGACCCTTGAACGCAATGGAGGTAAGGAGTTTTCTTGGATTAGCTAGTTACTATAGACGGTTCATGAAAGGCTTTGCGAGGATGGCTCAGCCTATGACTCAACTTATAGGGAAAGATGTTCCTTTTATTTGGACTGAGGAATGTGAAGAGAACTTTACAAAACTCAAGGATATGTTGAATAGTTTTCCGGTTTTGGTATTGCCGGACACCAAACAAACCATATGTGGTGTACACGGATGCATCACGAATGGAATTGGGTTGTGTATTGATGCAGCATGGAAATGTGATTGCTTATGCATCACGACAATTAAGGAAACATGAGGTGAACTATCCCACTCATGACTTGGAATTGACTGCGGTTTTTTTTCCTTAAAGATTTGGCGATCCTATCTTTATGGTGGGAAGATCCAAGTATTCATGGACCATAAGAGTTTGAAGTACATCTTCACTCAACCAGATCTGAATTTAAGGCAAAGAAGATGGATGGAACTCATAGCTGATTATGACTTGGTCATAGACACCACCTGGGTAAAGCAAACTTAGTTGCGGATGTACTAGTAGGAAACATGTAGACATGGACACCGAGAGGGAGTTGGGACGATTGGTAGACATGATTGGAACCCTAAGTTTATCGGCTTTAATAGTATAAGAGGAACCCTTAGGCTTAGGGGCTGCAGATCAAGCTCATTTGTTGACTAGAGTCCAGATGGCTCAAGAAAAATATGAGAACTTGAAAAAGGCTGCAGGGAATGATAGAACTGAAGACCAAACTTCTAAAAACGGGACTATTTTGGTTAATGGTCGTGTGTGTTCCTAATGATCAGAGATTAAAGGATGAAATCCTTAAGGAGACACATAGGTCTAAGTTAGCAATCCACCCGGGATCGACAAAGATGTATCTTGACTTGAAAATGTATTATCATTGGACATGAATGAAAGGTGATGTGGCTAAGTGGGTATCCGAATGCCCAACTTGCCAATTGGTTAAGGCTGAACATCAAGTTCCTAGTGGACTATTGCAAAGTTTACCTATCCCTGAATGGAAATGGGATATGATAACAATGGACTTCATCACGGGATTGCCCATGTGTGATAAAAAGGATTCAATATGGGTAATAATGGACAGGTTGAAAAAGTCTGCACGCTTTCTTGTAGTCAATAGAACGGATATGGCTGAAAGGTTGGCCGAGATCTATGTAAGAGAGATCGTTAGGTTGCATGGAGCACCTGCAAATATTGTCTCGGACAGGGACACTAAGTTTGTTTCAGCTTTTTGGAAAGATCTTCAAACTATGTTAGGGACAAAAGTCCACACAAGTACAACCTATCACCCGCAAACAGATGGACAATCCAGAAGGATAATCCAAACACTCAAGGACTTGTTATGGGCAAGTGTGTTGGATTGGAGAGGTAAATGGGAGGAACACTTACCTTTGGCTGAGTTTGCTTATAATAATAGTTACCATGCTAGTATTGGAATATCACCATATGAGGTATTGTATGGAAGGCCTTGCCGAACCCCATTATGTTGGACACAAGTGGGGGAGCGTAGTATCCATGGGAGAGACTTCATAGAGGACACAACTGAAAAGATCTGAATGGTTAAGCTCAACATGAAAGCAGCTCGGGATAGACAAAAGAGCTATGGGACAAGAAAAGAAAAGCACTTGAGTTCAAAGTAGGTGACTTGGTTTACCTCAAAACCGTATCATATAAAGGGAATGAAAAGATTATGCGATGCTAAGTTGGCACTAAGGTACATGGAGCCTTTAAGGTTCTGGAAAGGGTTGGAAAAGTGGCATATCGGATTGAGTTGCCTATAGAATTAGAAACGTTTCACAATGTGTTCCATGTCTCAATGTTAAAGAAGTGCTTAGGAAGTGGAAAACGAGTTTTTGAGGGAACCCCAAGGAACTTAAGAGATAACTTGACAATTGAAGGGAATCTAGTCCGAATCCTAGATAGAAAGATCAAAGTGGATCGTAGAAAGAAAACCCGAATGGTGCAAATTGAATGGGATTATGATGGGAAACTTGAGACTACTTGGGAACCAGAACTTAGAATGAGGGAAATTTTCCCCAATTTGATTGACACACAAGATGGTTGGACCATCCACAGCTTAGATTCAAGGACAAATCCTTTGTAGTGGGGGAGAATTGTAATACCCACGTTCGGCAACCCAAGAACGCACTCGGTGCCGTACGTGGATGCAGTACGTACGGGCGAACTCAACATGGCCAAAAAGTGTGTTTTGGCCAAGGAAAGGCATTGGAAGCCTAAATGATGATCAAAATCAGACAAAACCATGAAAAATAAACTAAGGACGAAAATTAGGACAAGAACCTAGGAATTGTACAGAACCTAGTGGTTCGGACAGCATGGTTTGGATAGGATCGCATGGTCATTCGGACATAATTGGTCCAAGATCAAACATGAACCTAGGAGGTTCAGACATGTTGTGTCTAGTTTTGGACAAGGTTTAAGGTATGAGACAGGTCTGGTCCGTGTCCGGACAAGTCTGGTCCGTGTTAGGACAAGAGGTGTCAACGTCCGGAAAAGGGTTCTCGTTCGGACAAGAGTTTGTTATGTGTCCGAATGGGTAGCCTAAGGGTAAAACGATCAAAATTAATGTGTTTTGGACTTTGGATTATTTTGAATGGGCTTAAGCCCGGTCGAACTAAAGGTATTAGGGTTAGGATTAAGTTACCCTAAGGGTTATAAATAAAGGTCTTAATCCAACCTAAAAAGGGAATCCGCACAAGTTAACCTAAAAATAAGAGAGAGAAAACTCGAAGGAGGCTGAGAGAGATCGATCTAGTTGAGGCAATGAAAGAGGTCGAATGGAGTTCAATGTTTTGCTAGGCTTGGCTAGTCAAACCCCATAGAGCAAAAAGGAACCCAAAAGAGTCTAAGGCAAAAGTGAGTTCGTGACCGTGAGGTTGACCTAGATTCGTGTTTGGTAATAGGTTAAGTGGAAGAATGATTGATTGTGAATGGAAGGACCATGTGGGTAAAAATTGTGATTGAAAATCGTGTGAGTTCGTGACTGTGAGGTTGACCAAGATCCGTGTTTAGTAATAGGTTAAGTGGAATCTTAGAATGGTTAGGTTGAATGATTGACTGTGAATGGAAGGACCATGTGGGTCTATATTGTAATTGAGAACCGTGTGGTTTGTGATCTGTGAATTGTGAACCTTAGGGTTCGGATCTGAAATTGTGAAATAATGTGAATGTTTTTCTTGACTCAAAGATTACTTTGGCTGATTCGGATGTAACCCGGGTAGTCGAACTGATTGTTTGAGCAAGCTCTGAATAATGATTGTTCTATGATTTGATTTGATTTGTTATTTAATGCATGTTCTGGTTATAGCCTAGTGGGACAGGATGACCGAACCACTAAGCAATTCTTTTGCTTATACAATCTGCATGATTGTAGGTAATGAGTCAACCAATGACCGAGAAAGTGGCTAATAGGAACGAGACCAAGGCGGGACAGAGAGGAGGTGGAACTAGGAATGGGATTTGGGAGACGTTTTATCTTATTTAAGAATGAACTTTATGTTTAGTACATATTTCAATGATTTATGTTGTCACTTAATGTTTTTGGAACCTTGAACTTGAATATGAATAAGAATGGAACCGAGTTTTGTGAATTGTTTGGCCTTGTCACATCATTATAATTGAAATTTTGACTTAGTGAATAAAGGAACATGAATTGGTTAAGTATTTGCTCTGTCCAAGACTAGACTAGAAAGTGTGATACGCGGGTTGAATGAGTTAGGATGTTACACTTTGAGCATTGATCTCATTTTTTTTGGTTTTATTATATTTTTGTCCGATTTTTACTTATTCTATTTACATTAATAAGATTTTTTTTGAGTTATTCTATTATTATGTTACATAATTTGTTAATACGTTTTAGATAAAGTTATAAAAAATAATAAAACTGAATTGAGTCCATATTAGCTTTCACAAATTTGTTCTTATCATCACATCTTCCTTGAATAATTTAAAAAGAGATATAATTCAAAACTAACATCGAATAAGAGATAAGACCAATTTATTTAGTTAGTTGTAATTATTTAGTTTATGATAAGATCAAATTGTTATATTTTTTAATTCTTTTGTGTATATATATATATATATATTACATCAGGAAAATTTCAAAAAGATTTCACAAATTAAAAAAAAATTATAAAAGTAACTAACTAATTAACTTTGATCTTATCTCAAATAATCAAATAAAAGTCTGATATTTTTATATTTCAAAAAATTAAGTTAAATCACAAAATATCAATATAAAAGTTTGATAACACTTTTTTGGTGTTCTTTAACAACTATTCTTAGTTTTAGAGTAGTGTGCAAGACATTTAAAAACATATTTGATGAACGTCCAGTTCTATACCGAGTATCTCTTAAGGAAGAAGAGTTCTATCCATGTTGATGCAATCCTATACAATAGAAGATATAAGAGGTTATATCAAGTTTGAAATTCGGAAGTTTTGTATAGGGTAAGAATTATCTCTTGTTTTTATGACCAACATAAAGATGAAGGACTAAAATTGCTTCTGTCAAGTTTTAAAGTTTTGTCTTCTCTTCTCATGTCTTGATTGTCAAAAACGTTAGAGAATGTTGAAAAAATTTGGTTTCGAGTTGATAGACATATAAGATCCAATATGTATGGTGTTTATTCAGAGTTGAAAAGATCTTACATCAAAGACAAGAGTGGTTGCACATCCTGGGATCCCGAGATCGAGTCCCGTTATCTGTATTATGCAGGAATTTGGTTTATGGGCCGGTCAGTTGTGGTCCAATATTATTTTAAAAATTAAAAAAAAAGAAAAAAGTGGTTGTGATGGTTAAACTTCCAAATTCGTAAGGAACAACAATAGTTGAAATTGTTACGGTGTTGATAATAATATGAATAAATCTTCTATGTGAAAGATTTGTTTATGGGATGAAAAAGTCAAACTTTTCTTCATCAATTTTACTTATAGAATATCTTTCTTTTAATTTGTTATATTTTTTACTTTCTATTGTTTCGTTTTTATTTATTTAGACTCTAATTAATTTTTTTTGTGTTCGTCAATTTTATAACATATGTTTATTAGATCAAATTTTCTTTTTATTATAACCAAATAAAATAATATAGACACATTAATTACATAATATCATAAAAATAATAATATAATTATATTTTAAAATTACAAAGTTATTCTTTCTAAGCAAGTATTACTTATAACTAAACAACGATATATATACCATATAAAAAGACACATATATATATGACATAAAAAGAAGAAACAAATACAGTAAAATCTCTATAACTTAATAATGTTGAAACTTTGAAAAATTATTAATTTAGAGAAGTATTAATTTATCTTTAAATTAATATTATTAATTTATAGTATAAATTAAGAATTATTAATTAATGAGACGAAAAAAAGAATTATTATTTTATATTATTTTTAATTTCTAAACTTAAATTAAAATGATAAATTTAGACTATTTAGAAAGAAAAAGATGAGGAATTACTAAAAGTGCCCCTTTCGAAATGCTCTTTTTCAAAACATACCCTCTGATGACCATTTCTCTCTCTCTCTCAATTTTCAAAGGATATTGTAGATTTTGAAAAAGGTACATGCCAATAGGGGTATTTATGAAAATCTCTCTTTAAAGATTAATCTTTTAAAAGTTATAAATTTCATAATTTATGATTAATGACCTTAATTTTTTTTATTTCAATAGCCTATGATACTATTACAATGAAAAATGATATACATTAATAATTTGAAAAAATAATAATTAATTTATAGTTTTTAAAATTTCAAAAATTAATTGAAAAAGATAAATTTAGACCATTTAAAAATTAATCTTTTAAAAGTTATAAATTTTATAATTTATGATTAATGACCTCAATATTTTTAGCAGTCTATAATACTATTACAATGAAAATGATACATATTAAAAATTTGAAAACTCAAAGAAATTTTAATTATTTTTTATGACATGTTATACTACAACATCATATTTTGAAAATAGAACACAACAACTATTTTATAGAGCTCTGAGGAGAAAATTCATTTTAAAAAAATCTTACTTTAACATACAGCTTATTTAAATATATATATATACATATATATATATATATTTAGATTAATATTATTGGGACTATATTTTACATATAGATTTCAGAATAATTATTATATTATTAATTTATTAAATTTTATCAAATTTTATACTAGCCCGATTTGAGACCAAATAATTTTATTATTTTATAAAGATTATTAATTTATCGAGTATTAATTTATAGAAGTTCTAGTGTATATATATGTATACCTCAAATTCAACATATCCTATATATATATATATACTAAAAATCTGAAAACAAATATAATTTTGTCTCGTGCAACGCATGGGTAATCATTTAATTTTTCAATAAAATTGGGTTCAAATCTTAGGTAATGAATTAGTCAACAAATTCTATGGATTATGTAGTGAATTATAATCTTACAAAGCTTGAATATACAAAAGAATTGCATACCATCCTATTCAAAATATATTCTTTATTGGCATATTTCACTGGATTTATTCATTTGAAATATATAATTCCAAAATTATACAGTGAGATATTTCATTCGATTTACACCCATAATTATGATGGAGTTGAGAGCGATACTCTTCTAAAACAATTACATACGTTTATAGAAACATATACATAAATAATAAATACATACGTTTATTTACACATGTTATATATAAAGTAGCTTTCGTAATCACAACTAAAACACAACACAATTTCACTCTTAATATATAACAAAACAAAGAGAAGGCAAAACCAAGTATGAAGGTCTTTTTTGGAGTTGTGATGCTTCAATTCTTTTTGCTTACGTTATCTTTAGCCACACGTGAAAATATTTCATTTGATGCTGATTTCGATGTGGCTGGAAAAGCTCGTACGAGTAAAACCGACGTGAAATCTCTACCATTTCTAGCGCTTTCTGAACTAATTGCTCAGGCAAAGAGAGTAGTTCCAAGTGGTCCGAACAATGAGACGTCTCCACCTTCTCAACCACCATATTCTAGAGCGGATATTAGAATGAAGAGGACAGTTCCAAGCGGTCCAAGCAATGAAACGTCTTCACCTTCTCCATCACCATATTCCCGAGCGAATACTGGAATGAAGAGAACGGTTCCAAGCGGTCCAAACAATGAGACATCTCCACCTTCTCAACCACCATATTCTAGAGCAAATATTGGAATGAAGAGAACGGTTCCAAGCGGTCCAAACAATGCGACATCTCCACCTTCTCAACCAGCATATATTAGAGCAGATATTGGAATGAAGAGAACGGTTCCAAGTGGTCCAAGCAATGAGACGTCTCCACCTTCTCCACTACAATCTTCCAGAGCAGATATTGGAATGAAGAGAATGGTTCCAAGTGGTCCAAGCAATGAGACGTCTCCACCTTCTCCACTACCATCTTCCAGAGCATATACTGGAATGAAGAGAACGGTTCCAAGCGGTCCAAACAATGAGACATCTCCACCTTCTCAACCACCATATTCTAGAGCAGATATTGGAATGAAGCGAACGGTTCCGAGCGGTCCAAATAATGAGACGTCTCCTCCTTCTCCGCCACCATATTCTAGAGCAGGTATTGGAATGAAGAGATCAGTTCCAAGCGGTCCAAACAATGAGACATCTCCACCTTCTACACCACCATACTCTAGAGCAGATATTGGAATGAAGAGAACGGTTCCAAGCGGTCCAAGCAATGAGACATCTCCACATTCTACACCCCCATATTCCATAGGAGATATTGGAACAAACAGAAAATTTTTATACAGTCCAAACAATTAAGCATCTCCGTCATTTTAACTTACGTTCGGCTTAGACATGGTCGATTTTACAAAATAATAATTACAGATGTATAGCGATCATATATTCCTATATGGTCGAATGATGCATTTATATAATCAGTTTCCTAATAAATTAAATGAAGAGGGTTTAAAGTTTGAAAGTTATTAATATACCTTTGAGGTACCGAGACTTTTTAGTTCAATCCATGCAGCCAGATGTTATTTTCTCGTCTTCATGGCTTAAAATAATAGTACATGACATATATTTATATTCGGCTCAGGATCCAAAAACTAAAATCTGTAAAATCTTAAATATCTTGAAAATCACAAAAGAAAATTCTCAAATTTGTTAAACGGTTATTCTGTGACCTACATCTATTTAGCGTGTGATTGGTAATAGCTTTAGTTGCTCTGTAAAGCAAAAATCTTTCCACAGCATTTAGATTAAACCAATCATGATTTAAATTTATTTTTGGCTTTCATTGCTCTCGAAAACCATTTTTTATTTATGGAATGTTTTTGGCTGTAGAAAGTCAAAAACCTAAAGCCAAAATTTATGAACTTTACAAATATAAATTCCTACAGCAAAAAAGTTTATAGCAAAAAAACCTACATCAAAAGAATCTACAGCCAAAAAAATCATACAGCCAAAATCCTACACCAAAAAAACTAAAAGGTACAGTCTTTACCAATCGGCCCCTTAATTAGAGTCATTAGAAACACAGAACTTCAAGAGGAGAGACGTGCAGATATTCCTTAAACACATTGCTTTCTTAAGGAAGAATAGGAATGTATTTGTGCATTCCGAGAAAAGAGAGGGTTAGATGTTGTAGACAGTGGCAGATCTAGAAATATTACTTACCGGGGGCAAAAAAATATGGCACGATTATATCTTATTAAAGTTTTAATAAATTGTCACAAAATATCATGTGCTCATTTAACATTTGGAAATTTTTGATTACTTTTCCTGTTTTAAAACAACAGCTCTTTTTTTTAATATGTTATACTCTAATTAAGCACCATACAACTCAAATTAAGCTGAATTAAATCATCTCAATGCACATTCTATCTATTTTTAAAGCATGGCTATATAGTTAACGTGTTATCTCACAGTTCAGGTTTTTATGTTTTAAAAAATGACGAACATAGAAATTCTAAACAAATTTTATCACTTAAATCTACTAGATTAATCGGGGTTCATTTTGTGACCTTTTCACAAAAATAACCTTTTCTTTTTGTAAATATGACATTGATTATTCCTTTATTTGTTTTCCTAATTCGATTTCATTAATGACAATTTTGTTTTTTTAATAGCTTTTACCCAATTAGGTAGTGTATCATCAGAATTGTATTTAGATTTTATGAATGATTAGAAAAAGTAAACCTTAGATTAATTGGATATGACAAAATTTAGAAATAATTATGTGGGATGCCCTATTTTGAGAATTATTTATATAAAATACCCCCCACAATATTTTCCCATGTAGAATGTCCTCTTTTACTATTTTAGCTGCATTAAATGACACATATGCCTCTAACCGATATAAATATCTATTTTCTACTATATGCGTTCCTTGTTGTACGATTGGACTTTCACACTTTCCCATACATTTTCCTGCTATGTGATGTTTTGTCTATATAAATTTATTGCAATAAGTTCTTTCGTCATGCAAAAGTGGGCAAAAAAATTCCAAGTAAGGTCATAGTATCATTCTCATGAAAATATATTTTTGGTTTTGTTGTAGATATGGACATTCTCTGCTATTTTGTCGTAGACAAATGCATTTTATTTGTAATTGGTTCCTCGCATTATGTTGTGAATATATTGTGGACACGAAGATTATAGATTCACATAATATTCACATTAAGGAATGTGTTGTGGAGATGGACTTCTTCGTTTGTACTTAGTGGTATAGGAGGTAGGGAGTGATACTCGTGGGCAAAATAAAAGTTGAGTGTCATTTACCAGGCAATTTGTACAAAGTAGTAATAGACAAGGACAACATTTGCTTAATATGTTTGTAAACAAACGAGGACAAAGTATCTAACAAAGGTATCATATTTTATTGTGGACATGGACAAAGGAAGTAGGGAGCAATATAGATGGACAAAGGAAGGTCATAGTATCATTCCCTTGGCAAGATATTCCTGCTTTCGTTGTAGACATAGACATTGTACATAGAAAAGTTCCTAGATAACTTGTATATATGGATGTTCTCTGCTATTTTCTCGCATACATGGACGTTCTCTGCTATTTTCTCACAGAAAACAAGGCCAAATATATATGTAAAATTGTGGAAGTGTAGGGCTAGATAACTTCATGAGAAAAATATTACGTAATTCTGTGATCAATTTTAGCTCCCAATAGGTGTGTTGAATTTTCTGATCAAACCTTCTTAGAAATTTACATCTTTAGCTTAAGAGAATAATTGTCTAAGGTTTTTATTAGGCTCGTTTAAAATGTTGCTTCATGCCAGCTAGGTTGTTTAAGGCTTATGATGATATGGTCGGTTGATAGCTTTACTGAGATTTTTTGCCACGAGAGTGGACCCAATAGTTATAAGTTTATTGCCTAGAGATCAGCTCTGTTTGAGTTTGTTAAGCGATTTAGTGACTTAAAGTGAGACGTTGATCCATGACCCCAACCCCTTAAGAAACCCTTTTCTCATTCATTGCTTTGTTGTTTTCACTGCACTCAATTTCTGCTTTAACTGCACTTGATTTCCACTATTTTGTTACCTTAAAATTTCTCAATTTGGTTCATCTTGCGCTTATTTGACTGTTATTTTTGTTTCATGTTGTTTATTATTTAAGTTGATAGATAATAAAACATTGATTTGATTTGTCTTGAATTGGAGTAGTCTATCATATTCTAATTGCTAGTTGCACTCCCACTTGGATTGACACCTATTATACTACATCGACATCTTAGTGTAATAGGATTTGACAAATAGGGTAAAATTTTGTTATAAAATTGGCATCGTTGCCAAGTGGGTTTCTGTTTACTACGTTTAGAATTTTAGACTTTCTGAGATCAAACAATTTTTCTGTTTCTCGCTAACTTTGGTTTGCATTTGTTTGTTTCAGGGTGAACTTACAACTCGAGTTGAACTCGCAGTTGTATGCAGACATATTCTCACGATAGCCAGAATCTAGATTCTCACAATAAAAACAAGAAGGAGAATTTGACTCTTCAACCGGAACCCGCGCCTGTGCGCCTACCGAGCTAGCAACACCCCCTCCAGAAAGAAGTAGACCTTGATCCATGGCCGGGTGCAGGGGAGGTCGCTCATCTTACTCTAGGGTAGCACTCTCTATGGAAAGAAGAGTGGTTGTGCTTCACTAGCCAAGTCCATGCAGATGGGGATAAGGGGGTTCACTACTGTCTGATATCACTCCCTCCCCTTGATAACATTGACAGACTTCAACGTGAGTTGAGAGAGCCGAATAATCCACTTTGCAGCGAACAAGAAAAATCTGGAAAAATGACATCCCATGAAGGTTTAACTTCAAAGACGTCGCTGGCGCCAAAGGAAACGAATCATGAACAAGTGTCACCTGTTAGGGTACCTAGAACAATCAAAGCAGGAGACGCACCCAACAGTCACACTCAGCGACAGAGAATTTTTTCTTCGTCCATTCCGAATAACAACTTTGAGATCAAAAGTAGTCTCATCTCCATGGTTTAAAGCCATAAGTTTCATGGACTGCCTGTGGAGGAGCCTCTTGTTCATCTAAATGAGTTTGAAAGGCTATGTGGCCTGACTAAAATCAATGGACTCAGTGAGGATGCCTTTAAGTTGAGGTTGTTCCCATTCTCTCTTGGGGACAAATCACATACTTGGGAGAAACATTTGCCTCAGGGCTCTATCACTGCATGGAACGCATACAAATCTACATTTCTTGCCAAGTTTTTCTCTACCTCCAGGACCGCAAAGCTCCAAAATGAGATTTCCAACTTTGTACAGAAAAATTCAAAGTCATTCTCTGAAGCGTGGGAGCGGTACAAAACGTACCAAACTCAGTGTCCTCACCATGGCTTCCCTACCCAAACACTACTGAGCAATCTTTACCTTGGTATTCTACCAAAAATCCGCATACTGTTGGATACAGCTAGCCATAGAAACTTTCTAAACAACAATGTTGATGAGGGCTGGGAGTTATTAGAGAATCTTGCACAAACAGATGGACAATATGGAGAAGTCTTTAATAGAAGCAACAGAGGCACCATAGAATCGGATACAATGAGCAGAAAGGAATTCAGAGCTATGAATGACAATTATGACAACTTGCTCATGGTGCATCAGAAACACGTGCACTCAGTATGTCATGACGAACTGGTTCAAGACGAAGAGGATGATCAGGTTGAAGAAGTTAGTTTTGTGCAAAACCAAGGAGGAGGTTACAAACAATACAACAACTATAAGCAGCATTCAACCTCTCCTATAGGAACACCAGCATTGTTAATCCCAAAAATCAGGTCTACCCACCCAAACCCAAAATCAGCATTGCTAATCCCAAAATTAGGCTGGGAGTTATTAGAGAACCTTGCACAAACAGATGGACAATATGGAGAAGTCTTTAATAGAAGCAGCAGAGGCACCATAGAATCGGATACAATGAGCAGAAAAGAATTCAGAGCTATGAATGAAAATTATGACAACTGCTCATGGTGCATCAGAAACACGTGCACTCAGTATGTCATGACGAACTAGTTCAAGACGAAGAGGATGATCAGGTTGAAGAGGTTAGTTTTGTGCAAAACCAAGGAGGAGGTTACAAACAATACAACAACTATAAGCAGCATCCAACCTCTCCTATAGGAACACCAGCATTGCTAATCCCAAAAATCTGGTCTACCCACCCAAACCCCAACCTGTTCAGCAAAAAGCATATGTACAAAAACAACAATACCATCAGAGTTTTCAGCCAACTCCGATCATACCACCAGGGTATGAAACACAAACTTCGCAACTTCTCAACAGAGTCCAGAGGTTATGGATTTGCTTCAACAGATTCTGTAGTGACAAAGTAAGACAACTAATGAGTTGACAACAAAGCTAGTTGAGGTCCACACGAAGATAGACACATCTTACAACGATCTCAACTGCAAATTTGAGACATTGAATGCTCGACTCAAGTATGTTGACAGTCAACAAGCCTCCTCATCTCATGTAAAGACACCTGGACAACTCCCTGGAAAAGCAGTTCAAAATCCCAAGGAATACCATGCCAATGCCATTACTCTATGGAGTGGGCGTGAGCTGCTAATCCGTGCAGAGACTGCTAAGAATACTGAAGGCAGTAACATTCAGGTGGGGGGGAATTTCCTAATCAAGGATCAGGACAAAAAGTCTACTCAAGAGGTCCCACTCCCACGCCACCTACTATGGAAAAACCCACGCCAGATTCCAATCTTGACACACCAAACTGAGTCGAGTCTAATTCCACAACTTCTGATGCGCAAAAACTATTAGCAACTCAGGATAAAAACAAACCTTTCGTCCCGCCATTGTACAAATCTCAACTGCCTTTTCCCCAAAGGTTCAAGAAGGATCTGACTGAGAAGTATAAAGCCTTCTTCGACAAATAGATGAAAGACATAGAGGTGAAGATCCCCATCTTGGATGCTTTTATGCTAATACCTCTTTACCAGAAATTCTTGAAAGATACAGTTAAAGAGAGGATTCAAGAAGTTGAGGGTATGGTAGTATTGACTCACAAGATTAGCACTTGCGACTTTTCAATGCAGCATAACTTCTATTTTTTCAGATTTGATCGAGGAGGTGGTTGAATTTTTCATGGAAGATTTCTCTGTCAATGGCTCCTCCTTCTCCTCTTGTTTGTCAAATTTGTGCAGGGTACTTAGTAGGTTTGTGGAAACAAACTTAGTACTAAACTGGGAGAAGTGTTATTTCATGGTTAGGGAAGGAATTGTCTTGGGTCACAAGATATCTGAAAATGGGATTGAGGTTGATAAAGCTAAGACTGTGGTTATGGTCCAGCTGCAGCCTCCTAAGACAGTACAAGACGTTAGGGGTTTCTTGGGCCACGCTGGGTTCAACAGGAGATTCATTAAGGATTTTCCTAAGATTGCAAGGCCATTGACTCGCCAACTGTGCAAGGAGGTCGAATTAAATTTTGACTCCGAGTGTCTGGAAGCATTCTTAAAGATCAAGGAAGATTTGGTGTCTGCACCAATAGTCCAAGCCCCTGATTGGACCCTATCGTTCGAGATAATGTTTGATGCAAGCGATTACGCAATGGGAGCATTGTTGGGTCAGAGGAAAGATAAGAAGCTTAATGTGATCTACTATGCGATCAGGACACTTGATAACGCTCAGGTCAAGTATGCAACTACTGAAAAAGATCTCATGCTGTAGTTTTTGCTTGTAAGAAGTTCTGATCATACCTCGTTGGTTCCAAGTTTATTGTGCATCCGAATCATGCAGCTTTGAAATACTTGATGAAAAAGAAGGATGCTAAGGTGGATACTACTGCTTCAGGAGTTTGATATGGAAGTTGTGGACAAACCTCGACTTCAACACAAAAGTAAGCTAGATGGAACTACGGTACCCTGGTACGCAGACTTAGTTAACTATCTTGTTGTCGGTGAAGTGCTAAAAAGTCTGGACTCCTATTAGAGAAAGAAATTCTTCAGAGATGTGAACCACTATTTTTTGGATGAACATTATCTCTACAAGAAGGGATCCAACGGTTTGTTCAGAAGGTGCATTGAAGAGGAAGAGGTTTAGGGTATTTTAGAGCACTTTCATGGTTCAGCATACGGAGAACATTTTGCTACATTCAAGACTATTCAAAAGGTTCTACAAACAAGATTAAGGTGGCCAACCATGTTCAGAGACGCTCAAGCATTTATCTCCAAGTGTGATCCTTGTCAAAGGATGGGTAACATCAGCAAGAGGAATGAAATGCCATATAATCTGATTCTTGAGATTGAGGTGTTTGACAGTTGGGGGATAGACTTCATGGGCCATTCAATCCACCTTCACATGGAAACCGTTACATTCTGGAGGTAGTCGATTACGTGTCTAAGTGGGTTGAAGCAATTCCATGCCCAACAAACGATGCTAAGGCCGTGCTAAAATTATTCAAACCCATCATATTTCCTCGATTTGGGGTCCCCAGAGTAGTAATCTGTGATAGAGGTTCTCATTTCATCAACAAGCTGTTTGAGAATCTTCTGAACAAGTATGGAGTCAAGCATAAAGTGACTATGCCTTATCACCCACAAACCAGCAGTTAGGTGAAAGTTTCAAACAAACATATCAAAGCAATACTGTCAAGAATCGTTGGTGCATCTAGGAGAGATCGGAAGAACTCTGTTTCACCTGCTATATGGAAAATCCTGTAACCTTCCTATTGAGATCGAGTACGAGACAGTTTGGGCTACAAAGTTTCTAAATTTTGATCTCAAGACTGCTCAGGAGAAAAGACTTATGGATCTGCATGAGTTAGAAGAGATCAGACTTGAAGCCTATGAGAGTTCAAAAATTTACAAGGAAAGGACTAAAGCACTCCACGATAAGAAGATTGCAACAAAAAAGATCAAAGTTGGTAATCTAGTGCTTCTCTTCAACTCGAGACTCAAGCTGTTTCCTGGAAAACTAAAATCGAGGTGGTCTGGTCCTTTCAAGGATAAAGAAATCTTGCCATATGGAGCAGTAACACTGATTAACAAGAACAGTGAAGATTTCACTGTGAATTAGGCATGAGAAGTCAAGCTCGGTGACTTTAAACAAGTGCATTTGAGAGGCAATGGTATCCTTGTAAATATTTATTCTAAATTTTTAGTTATTTCTTTACCTCTCTTTCGTTTTGATGTTTCATTTCAGGAATCTAGCTATCTGGATTTCAAACTAACCTTGCCAGCTGAGTGGTCAAGATAATTTTGTTTCAGTAAAAAAAAAAGAAAACGAAGAAGCGAAGTTTCGCTGGACAGCATAATAGGAGTCATCACGTGAACACTTTTGTGATTAGACAAGAGTTTGTTCCCAATTAGAATATTCTGTCTCTTCACTCCATCCCACGTCTTGCACCATGACCATCACGAGAAGGAGTTTGCTTCACTTTCTTTTGCTTATAAAAGTTGCATCCATCCCTCTGATAATGCACACAAAAATTAAACCAACCACATCATCTTCAATTGCACTAATTTGGTATTGGGAGACTCTCCTTATTTTGCAGAATTCGAGTCTTCTTCTCGACTCCACCTACTCTACCGAGTTATTCACAACCCCACCTCTACAACCATGTCAAGCATGCGCCGTCGTTGACTCCACCTCTGCAACTGAGTCATTCATGACTCCACATCTACAACCGAGTCACGCATGCGCTGCCATTGTCGACTCACCTTCAACAACCGAGTCAAACCACCATGAAGAGCTGCTCGTGAACAACTGCTGCCTTTCTCAACTCCACATCCAAGATCGAGTCGCACGTGCCGCCAAGACGACCTCACTTCCTCAACCGAGTCGCATGCCGTTTCAACAACAATTCCAGGAAATATTCTCATCCGTGTGCAAAATATGAAGAAGTGTAGTGGTTCTTCTTCGAAACTCGCTATATGGCGGATGAACCTCCAATTAATGTTGAAGACAACGATTCAGTCTTGGACATTACGGAAAACACAAGAAGAAATCTGTAGAGGCAAGGCAATCTGAGAAGAACCAGATGATGAGAAAATGCTAGAGGGATATCAAAATTTGGGTGAAGATGATGATGGGGGAGAAGATTTTGACTATTATGGAGAACCAAGGACAGTAAGCTACAAGGAAGCAATGCTCACTTTTGGGATGATGAAGGTGGGAGGTACAAGGTACTTGCATCGACCAACGATGGTCAAGCTTGGGATTGCCAAGGATGTCGATTATATGCTGCAATCATGTGGACTAACGCAATTTGTATCCAGTGCGTGAAAATCTTATCAAAAGGAAACCACCCAGTTTCTTGAGTCAGTTACATTGAACGAGTATTCTAGTAAGCAGGAGAGGTTGAAGCGAATAAGTGGTTTCAGAGAACTTACATTTGAGGCCGACAATAGAAAATGGAATTTCACGACAACTTAGTTCGAAGAGCTTCTCGAATTTCCTACTTGCGCGGGGCTTAATGTTGATTTTGATAGCAAACAGCTGGATCATCTTTTGAAAGTGATAGCATGGCCTGCACTATTTAATCCGAAGGCCAGAAAATGTGCAAATATCTGAAACCCTGCAATTCACTATTTCCGTAGGGCAATGGCTAACACCTGTTCTGCCAGAAACAAGTCAAGATATGTGTGTTTAACAAAAATGGCAATGATTGACGATGCTCTCATCCAACTCCTTAACACCACAATGGACTACAAATGATGTTTAGAGGAGAAGCGAATGGCATCGAGTTTACAAGGACATTGATGAAATATCTTCCTACTTACAGAGGATGGGCATCACTGTTGGTGGCAGAGCCATAGCCTGCCCACACCGAGGTACCACCCCAATAATTTACATAACAATCGGAGTTTGACTTCTTGGATCTGCTGGCATCGACTTCAAAATTCTTCAATTACACCTTGCCAATGGAACAACAGCAAGAGCCACAACCACACGATGACAGGATGGATATGGATCCAGTAGGGTGGTCTTTGTTCAGCCCAAAGTCACAACTCCTTCAACTCAATTGCATATATTTTTGCATTGTTCCATTTGCTTTGTTTTTATAGGATTTTCCTTCCAACTTCTGCTACACAAGAGACTGTTTAATTTAAGTTTGGGGGAGGATCCTAGAGGTTAGTAATATGTTTCTGTGTTTCTTAGTTTTTATCTTCATTCAGTTCATGCATTGAATCTAAGGCATAGAAAACACAAAAAAAAAACAATCATAAAAAGAGTGTCATATAGTCTCATATCATGTAGGATCGAGTCTAGATGCATAGGGAATTAAGAGGATAATAGCCACTTAAACTTGCTGATTGACTTGCAAGATTCAAGGTCCCAGTTTCTAGGTTCTTTGTTGCATTTCATGCTTGTCCTAAAGTTGAGACTGAACCATGTTAGAATTGTTTAGCACAAGCCTCACGCCATGATTGAACATGTTTTAATTTCACGCATATCCTCACTAACTGATAACCATAAATCTGATCTATAATTATCTTGTATATGCATTACTTTGAATTTGTGGATTACTAGAATACTTGGATTTTATTTACCCCTCATGCATCTATCTTGCTAATCCAAGTAGAATCCCACCATGCTACATTATGATCTACTTTTGAACCATGTTGTGCTTTGCTGTGTGATTGTAAGGTTTCCATTCGGTTTAAACTTGGCATAAAATATTAGGTAGGAACCGACAAAGTCATGCCTTCATGTAGTCTCTGGTTCACAATTTTTGGACCAAACTAGGACTAAGTGGTTTCGTTTGGAGTCGAGGTTGCTTGTGTCTAAGCAGAGAAATGAAATGAATGAAAGAATGGGTGAAAGTCTAACAATCTAAGGTGAGAAAGGATGAATTTATATGCTAACTAGTAATGGTTTTGGGAAAAGCTAAGTGTGAATAAGGTTTCAAGATTAAGAAAAGGAAAATAGACTAAAAAGTCTTAATGTCTTAAGAACAAGAAGAAAAGAAACCAGTGATGTAATGTAAAGAACCAAAACCGTTAAAGTAAATCAAGGAAACACCCTTCTCCCTAGATAAGAATCAAAAACCTAAAACAAAAAGAAGATGATCTGTTGAGTAGAAAAAAATGAAAACTCCTTAAGTATGAGGGTAGAGTAGGATTATATTATGGGCTAGATTAGCTAGGTTAAGATCAATTATGGGCATATGGATAGATGAAGACATGACTTTGTATGCGCATGTTGGTTCTTACTTTTAGCATTATGCTAAAGCTTGGTCCATTCATGAGTGATCTCTTGTGTTATGATTGACCAGTTACTCGTAGAGATCATTCTAATCTCTAGACTTTACCCTTGACCAAACGAATTCTTAGGTGATGCATAGACAGATTCACAGTTATCGACCTAATGAACGTTAAGAGGGTAGGTCAATTTGAATGCATATTAAGTTGTGGCTATGCTTAGACTGAACTGTGATTGTCATGGCTAAAGTTTTTAAGTAAGGCTTGTTTGAACTACACCACTATAACTCGTAACTAGCCCTTGAGTTTCGCATTCATTTCAGCTTGTTTCCGGTTCTGAATTCCCAATAGTACAACTTTTTCAGCTTAGTTCTGTGCACTTGCTTGAGGGTAAGCAATGTCTAGGTTTGGGGGAGTTGATATATACGCATTTTAGCATTTTATAGGTGTCATTTGTTATCATTTTCTATATGTAATATGTCATATTCACATCACAATCAAGTCATTTTTAGTTTGTTCACATAGGTTACATTTGCATAGCATACACATTGCATTTGGAGTTGTTTTTAGGAAAAGTTTGGACAAGATACAAAAAGGACCAACAGGACTCGGATATGGACTAAAAGCAACTCGGACGTGGACTGAAGATGACTCGGATGTAAACTGAAAGCGACTCGGACATAGCTTCACGACAACTCAGATAGCACACTGGTGTCAACAGATCGAATAATGATGGACCTCGCATAACGATAGGCCCAGCACGCGTAATGGATCATATTGTAACATGAAGGTCACTGTACCTGATGGGCCGAGTCAATTTCACCTTTGACGACCCAGAAACTCGGCTCGACCCACGAAGTTGGGTCACCTATCTTACTTAGGTTTTTGTTTCCATTACTTTTAGGTTTAACGGGGGGTTTAGTATAAATACCTCTTTTGTGTTATGAAGACGTTTTATATAAGTTTTATCGTTGCTTCAGAAACCTCTTTGAGCTTTTCATTGTTGTAATTCCAGAACAAGGTTTCACTTTTGTTTTATCTAAGTTTTAATTTAGTTTCAGTTTGCTTTCATTCTAAGTTTACTTTATGAATTCCTTGATCATGTCATCCACTTTGATTGTTATTTCGATTGTTTCACCTATGATTTATGAGTAGTTAACTTAGGGTTCCTGAGGAAATGGACTAAGTCGCTTAAGAGTAGAATAATATAGATCTCTTTTGTTTTGGTGTTGTTAATGCTTGTTCCTTTCTGATCAATTGAAACATGAACTTAGACTTTTAGCTCCCGATAGGTGTGTTGAATTGTCTGGTCAAATTGTCTCAGAAATTTACATCATTAGCTTAAGATATTAATTGTCTAAGGTGTTTATTAGGCTCGTTTGAATTGTTGCTTCACACTAGTAAGGTTGTTTAACGCTTATGATGATAAGGTCGGTTGATAACTTTACTGAGAATTTTTTCTACGAGAGTGGACCCAATAGTTATAAGTTCATTGCCTAGAGATCAGCTTAATTTGAGTTTGTTAAGCGATTTAGTGGCTTAAAGTGAGACGTTGGTCCATGATCTCCGCCCCTTAAGATACCATTTTCTCATCCATTGCTTATTTGTTTTTAATATGTGTGATTTTTGATGGTTTTAGAGTCTTGTTTTAGGTAGTTTTGCATCCGTCTAAATAGATTTTCCGTTTACTTAGGTCTTTTAAGGTTTGTTTTCCTTGCATTTGCATTTGGAGTTTGGAGTTTTATCTAGGAAAAGGAGCAAAAAGGAGATGAAACTAGAGCTAAGGACAATTGGATCAGCTGCTAGGCGAAAAAGATCGTGCAAACTCGGATCGCTACCTTGTGGATCGCAGGGCGAGGACTGCTCGGAATACTCAAGAAAAGATGCCTCAGTCACAATCCTCAACCTATCTACCGTGAGGGAAGCTAAATCTACTACACCCGGACCATCCACTGAGTTTCAAACCCCGAGTACAAAGACAAGAACCACTCCTTGGTGCCCAAGCTCGCGGAAGACTCCGAGGGCAAGATTCCTAGTTGACCGACTTAGGTCGGTTTGACCATTAGTGTTATGCAAATAACCCTATAAATACCCTCTAGTCACATTCTTATCTTTTTTTTTATCTGATGTTTAGCTGAAAAACTCTCTCTATTTTTGTTGTTGTTTCCTTTATGCTTGTTTAAGGTACTCTTTATGATTATGCTTTTAAGTTAATGAATAAAAATTGATCTTTATCTTTACTTTCTGAAATTTCATTTTGAGTTTCTTTATGTTTATGCAATTTAGATCTACCCTACTCCTCTACACTCAATCCATGAAGTGCGAGTAGATCTATGTGGATCTCAAGGATATGGCGATCAGAGGTGAATCTGTTGATTCCCTCATCATTCTAGACATGATCTAAACTCTGATCTCTTCTCACATGGCTAAGCTTAATGCTTATCTCTCCCTCATCAAGAGAGATCTGATTTGGGCTATAACCTAAGGCTAGCACCGATGGAAACGGAGACCAAGTGCCTTGTGAGTGATGGCTTGATCCGCCGAAGAGAGATTTACCATGTGGGTCGGGTATTAGATGAGTTGGGCTTAGCTTAATATTTTTGGTTTGGCATGATCGCAGCTAGCACCATAATGGATCATCTGATCCGGTTAGGGGTCTTCATCGTGAGAACGGGCTGATCTAGCCTTGTCACGGTCTAGGGATCACTTAAAAGAGTTCAGCGAGTTGGGATCGGCGAGTTTATCGCCGATCAACCTTCCTATCCTTTAGATCTATGCCTTTAATCTTATTTCTATCTTATGGCAATTGTTGTGCTCTGTTTTTAAGTCATTTCTCTGTTTTGATCATTTAAATTAGGTTCTTATTTTGTCTTCTAGTGTAATTTGTCTTATTGTCTAGTTTGCAAGCTTGCCTCAATAGCCTATCATAGTGACAGAATGGTAGGTTGCTTGAACTAAGATCTAGCAGTATATAAGTTGTTTACAAGCATCTCTGAGTATTTGGTTCGACAATTCCCATTTACTTACCACTATGCTCAATTGATTTGATAGAAGTAGCAAAAACTCTTTTATCAAATTGGTGCCGTTGCCAAATCGGATATGCTTATTCCAAATTATTGTTTACTAGTCTTAGGATCAGGTTGTGTGTTACTGAAATTATAACGTGTCTGTGTTTCACTCAGCTTGGATCTATAAGGACCAAGCTCATATCCTATTGACAAGTCGTTTCTGTCCTTGCAGGCCTCGCAGGTACTCCTCGATAGCCGGACGTGAGGGCACCAAAAACAACCTAAGCTCAACCTCTGTACTCGCTGCCCAACCCCAAGTTTAGGGAACTTCATACTCCTTGTTCCATGTCCTCGATATGGCCACTTCATAAGTAGACAAGTACATTGATCAGGAAAACTCCGATGTTCCTGAGGAGACACCACCATCGATGATAGGCGCAATGGATGAACCAAAGACATTTTATCTACGGTACAGAATCACTCCACCACCTGTGCTAAACCAAACTTTTGAGATTAAGGGTAGCCTCATTGCTATGGTCCAACAAGTCAAATTTCATGGACTTCAATGCGAAGATCCACTTGAGCACCTTGATGAGTTTGAAAGGGTGTGTAGCACCACCCAAATAGACGGATTGAGTAATGATGCACTCAAACTACGGCTGTTTCCGTTTTTACTCGCGGAGAAAGCACAAAATTGGGAAAAACATCTACCTCCCGGTCAGATCACATCTTGGGCCGAGTGCAAGAAGGCATTCTTGAACAAATTCTACTCCCCTTCACGCACAGCAATCTTTCACTTCACTCAAAAGCGCTCGGAGAGTTTCCCGCACACATGGGAAAGATTTAAATACTATGTTGCCCAATGTCCACATCATGGATACGCAACTGAGTCCTTACTCAGCACTTTTTACCAAAGGATCAGGTCAAGGTATCGGATGCTACTAGACACGGCGAGCAACGGAAATTTTATGTACAAGGACATAACTGCTGGATGGGAATGCATTGCAAACCTCTCTCAAGCTCAAGAACAGTATAATGAAGGAGATGCCAACAGTGGGGCCTATTCTACTGACTCAGCCGCACCAAGCAAGGCCAAAATCCATAAAATGAATGCCAAAATGGACCGTCTGCTGCGAAATAAACCAACACCCATACCAGCCGAGGAAGTGATGTGAGTGGAAGAGGTCAGTTTGCTCAAACAAACCGTTACTCCAACTGTCTCACAACCAACTATATTGGATACATTGCAAGGGCAAAAGAGTGCGGCCGGCGAGCTCACAAAGAAGTTTGCTGAGATCAACAACCGATACATTGATCTCAATGGTATGATCGGGGACATAAATACAAGATTGCAACAAGTAGAACAAAAACAAGGTACACCGCTACCCTCCCCGATTCTAAACACATGCCTTGCATGTCCACCTCGCTCAACCTGCGAGAGCTCGAACAGTTTTACTGCAATCTACTTGGCACAGAGGGTGAGTTGTACCAACACTATAGCTGCTAATATTGGGGACAGTATGGTTGAAGATGGTGGGGGTGATTCTCGAACACAGATTACTGATTAGCTCAAGTCACCCTCAGTCCTCAATGGTTTGCCTTGCAACACGTGTGAACGAGGACAGAATGTTCCAAACCTTGCTGTCACCACAACTGAGGCAACACAGCGAGTTAACCCGCTCCCACCCATTCGTCCTCATCTACCTTGCCCAAAGAGCCATAAGGAGTGCATTGCTGAGAAATACAAGACTCAACTCTTCAAGCAGATTAAAGACATCGAGTTTCCAATCCCATTGGTCGATGCCTTTATATTGATGTCACCATATCATAAGTTCCTCAAAGACGTTGTAAAGGAGAATGCCAAGGAGATTGAAGGAGAAGTGATACTAACACATGAGATTAGTACAATCATCCTAAGGAAGGAAGCACCCAAAAAGTTAGCCGACCCCGGTACCTTTACTATCCCATGCTCTCTTGGAATGTTATCCTTCAACAATAGCTTGTATGATCTAGGAGCCTTGATAAGTCTCATGCCCCTCTTGGTTGCAAAGAGGTTAGGGTTCGGGATGTTCAAAGCATGCAAAATCTCATTGATACTCGCCGACTGATCTAGGAGGATACCACATGGAATGCTTGAAGATTTACCGATTAACATGGGAGGAGTACAAATCCCAACCGACTTTGTTGTGCTAGAGATGGATCAAGAACCAAAAGATCCTCTGCTCTTTGGTAGACCCTTCTTGGCCACAGCTGGAGCTTTGATTGACGTGAGGAATGGAACTACAGAGCTGAACTTGGGCAAAGACATCAAAATGAAGTTTCACATCGAGAGTGTGTTAAGGAAACCCATTATTGACAATCAGGAATTTCGGATCCAAGAGACAGATGATCTTGAAAATGAGTTGCTTGAGGAGTTGCTTACAAAACATCAATTGCAAGTGGCACTAACTGCACCGATCCAAGATGGGTACTTACGGGTCAAAGCGGAACTCTAGAGGGAACTCTTAGATACTTATCAATCACCAAGGAGTACAGTTTTGATTGAAGAGCTGGTAGAGTCGGAAGTCAAGGATAAGAAAGTGGGAGAGCTAATCTCAACCCTCTCAACAGTCCACTGATTAGCTAAGCACTCGGTCATGCACCTCGCGATCGATGACACCCAGTAGACCCTAAAGGGAACTCGAGACGATTGGTCCGAGCTTAAGGCACCAAAATTGGAGTTGAAAACGCTTCCCGCAGGGCTAACATACGCTTTCTTAGGACCTAATTCTACATATCCTGTGATTGTTAATGTTGCCTTGAATGATGAAGAGCTTGAGATGTTGCTATCCGAACTTAAACGATTTAGAAGAGCTATAGGGTATTCTCTTGAGGTTATTAAAGGAATCTCACTTAGCTTTTGCGTGCATAGAATTCACTTAGAAGATGAGTCTCACTCTAGTGTAGAGCCCCAAAGAAGATTGAATCCAAACCTTAAAGAGTTGTGAAAAAAGAAATCCTTAAATTGCTTGATGGGGATGTAATCTATCCCATCTCGGATAGCAAGTGGGTTTCACTGGTTCATTGTGTCCCTAAAAAGGGAGGTATCACTGTGGTTAAAAATGATAAAAATGAAATGATACCAACTAGAACTATCACGGGGCATAGGATGTGTATAGACTATAAGAGGCTTAACTCATCTACTAGGAAAGATCACTTCCCATTGCATTTCATTGATCAAATGGTAGAACATCTAGCCAATCATAAGTTTTATTGCTTTCGAGATGGGTATAGTGGATTCTTGCAGATCCCTATACACCCAGATGATCAAGAGAAAACAACCTTTACTTGCCCTTATCGAACTTTTGCTTATAAACGAATGCCATTTGGACTTTGTAATGCTCCCGCAACTTTTTAACGTTGCATGATGTCTCTATTCTCGGATCAAGGAGATGGTGGAAGTCTTTATGGATGACTTCTCAGTCTATGGCTCCTGCTTCTCCTCTTGTTTGTCAAATCTATGCAGGGTATTGAGCAGGTGCGTGGAGACCAACTTGGTACTTAATTGGGAGAAATGCCACTTCATGGTCAAGGAAGGGATCTTTTTGCTACATAAGATTTATGAGAAAGGGATTGAGGTTGATCAGGCCAAGATAGATGTCATGGTTCAGTTACAATCCCCAAAGACGGTAAAAGACATTAGAAGCTTCTTGGGTCATGCTGGGTTTTATAGGAGGTTCATCAAGGATTTCTCAAAGATAGCTCGGCCGCTCACTCGCCTGTTATGCAAAGAGGCAGAGTTTTCATTTGATGACGAGTGTATGGAAGCCTTTAAAACAATCAATTCAGGCCTTGTCTCAGCACCCATTGTCCAAGCACCAGATTTGAGTCTACCATTCGAGATCATGTATGACGCTAGTGACTATGCGGTAGGAGTGGTTCTTGGACAAAAGAAAGACAAGAAATTGAATGTCATCTACTACGCGAGTAGGACACTCGAAGATGCCAAGGTCAAGTATGCAACAACTGAGAAGGAGCTGCTGGATGTTGTCTTTGCATTTGAGAAATTTAGATCCTACCTAGTTAGTTCCAAGGTCATCGTCCATACTGACCACGCGGATTTGAAAGACTTCATGAAGAAAAATTATGCAAAGCCAAGGCTCCTTAAATGGATACTTCTTCTCCAAGACTTTGATATAGAAATAGTGGATAAACCGGGTATAGAGAACGGTGTAGCCGATCACCTATCAAGAATGATGGTAGAAGATTCAGTACCAATAAATGACTCCATCCTAAAGAGCAGCTGATGGCACTTCAAACCTCCAAACGGAAACGGAAGGGTAAAGCCTCGCAGGCACAACTCGCAGCAGTGGACACCGAGGAGTAACAGGTTGACCAAGATGAAGACCTTCCATGGAAAAGGCAGTTTGCAGGATCAGTACTCCCTTGATATGCTGACTTGGTGAATTATTTGGTAGTAGGAGAGATACCTACGAGTTTGGAAGGGTATCAAAAGAAGAAGTTCTTCAGAGACGTAAATCACTATTTTTGGGATGAGCCGTATTTCTACAAGAGAGGATCGGATGGTGAGTTTAGACGATGTGTGGCTGAAGAGGAGGTTCAAGGACTGCTGGAACACTGCCATGGGTCTACATATGGGGGACATTTTGCAGCTTTGAAAACGGTTCAGAAGATTTTGCAAGCGGGTTTTTGGTGGCCTACTATGATCAAAGATGCTCAAGCCTTCATATCAAAGTGTGATCCTTGTCAACGAATAGGAAACATAGGAAACCGCAACAAGATGCCTCAAAGATCAATCTTGCACATCGAAGTATTTGATTGTTAGGAAATGGACTTCATGGGACTTTTCAACCCGCCTTCACATGGAAATACCTACATTTTGGTAGCCATAGATTATGTCTCCAAATGGGTTGAAGCGGTAGCAAGTCAAACAAATGATGCAAAGATAGTGATTAAGTTGTTCAAGACCATGATATTCCCTAGATTTAGAGTTCCACGAGTGGTGATTAGTGATGGAGGATCACACTTCATTAACAAGGCATTTGAGAGTTTGCTTAGAAAGTATGGGGTGAAACACAAGGTAGCCACAAATAATCATCCTCAAACCAGCGGGCAAGTAGAAGTCTTCAATAGGCATATCAAATCCATACTCACAAGGATAGTCTGTGATTCCAAGAAAGATTGGGCAATTAAGCGTGACGATATACTTTGGGCATACTGAACCGCTTACATGACACCAATAGGAAGAACACTGTTTCAGCTACTATATGGCAAGTCATGTCACCTCTACGTGGAGATTGAATATAAGGCGGTATGGGCAACAAGACTACTAAACTTCGATCTAAAAACAGCCCAAGAAAGACGGTTGATCAACATACACGAGCTAGAGGAAATAAGGATTGACGCCTATGAGAGCTCCAAGATCTATAAAGAAAGGACAAAGGCTCTCCATGACAAAAAGATAGCATAGAAAGTGATCTCAGCTAGAGACTGAGTGCTATTATTTAACTCAAGGCTAAAATTGTTTCCCGGAAAGCTAAAGTTAAGATGGACCAGTCCCTTTGAGATTAAGAAAGTTCTACCGCTATGAACAATAACGTTGATCAGTAAAAACGGGGAACCCTTCACGGTGAATGGACATAGGATTAAACCTTACGTGGGAAACGAGGAAATTCCGGAAAAGATTGTGGCAGTCCTCGACGAGCCTCATCAGTTTTGAGCGAGGAGACAGTCGAGCTTGAGACTATAAACGGGTTGTAGATATTTTAATTTCAATAATCTTTATCCTTTTCATGCATTTTTCTTTGATTGAAGGAGAGCTCATCGGGCTTAGACCAGATTCAAACGATTAAAAGCAGGAGCTATGGGTTCCCCTCGGAGCGAGAACAGCGAGGGAAAGGACCGAGGGTACTGGGTTTTTCAGCAACACAAGTACAGCCAGCTGTCCAAAGATCCAGCTCATAAAGTGGTCCCCACCAGTCAATTTGTAACTCCCAAAAGGAAGGACAGTCAAACCAATCCAACGGTGGAGAACTGGTCAAGCATTTCAAAATTCAAAATCAAGGGCCACGATATGGTCAAGGATTAAATCAGACCTCGGGACTAGAGATGCGCCCATTCAAGAAACCAGTCTCCTCCATTGGAAGCATAAACCTCTTCTGCATCCTTGCCTTCCTCCTCTCATCCTTTTTCCTTTCTTCAAAGCAAATCTCACGCTCGCAAAGGAAAAACCGAGGATCTAACAAAAGGGAAAGAGCGAAAAAAGTTAAGAAATTGGAAAATGGCAAGCAAGAATGGAGAAGATGAAGTCAGGAGAGTCTATGAAAGCTGGAACATTTCATATCTGGTGAATACAAATGGAGCGAGTGAAGCGGATAACTCGGTTGCACCACCAAATCAACCCTTCCGCCGCACCGCGCGCATATCAGTGGGAAGGACCAAAGCTTAGAGTTTATCCGATGTTCGAAGGAAGATTGACAACAAACACAACAGCACCTTTGTCTTTTTGCAAGAAGAAACCAGCTCAACGAACCACCAGGTACTGCTTCCTCACACACACTACTCGTCGCAACAGCCGAGGCGTTGCTCCAAACGCATACAGGATATCATAGAAAAGATAGGAGGGCCCTCATAAGCTTAACTTGAAACGAGTGGCGAGGACTCCGACTCTTCGGTACCAAACTCCAACCCTTTGTACATACAGTTTTACTTTTAGTTGTTTTTCGTTTTGTTTGTCTAGACAACTCTTTCTGACTTCTATACACACAAGGAACTGTGTGATTTAAGTTTGGGGAAAGGATCTAGAGTACTCTTATATCGTTTCTTGTGATTCTTATTTTCTATTTTTGCATGCATATGTTTAGGTTGTAAAAATCCGGTTAGATTTTTCTTTGTGCATTTAATTGTTGCATTTCATGGCACTTAAGGCATAGAAAAACCATAAAAATTTGAAAATTTTCGAAAATGAAACCTAAAAAAAATAGAGTGATCATGTAGTTGCATCCATTTAGATTTGTCTTTAGGTTGCATTCACTTAGGATTCATGCATCTGAACTTGTTTTGTGGGAATAATCTTGATAATAGGCAAATCTTGATAAGTTAAGCTAAGTAACCATTGTGAATGCTTTTGATTGGTAGATAGCCATTTTGGAAACTTTTTGGGCAGATCATCGCCATGGTGAACTTTGTTTGGATTGTGTTTTGAATAGGTTTAGTTTGATTCCTTCTAAAACTGACTTAAACTTCCAATTTAAAGCCTAGAGATGCATCAATACCTTCATTCTTTATATTTAGCATGATCCAAAAGTGTGTGCTTGGTAAAACCCTCTCAAAAGTTAAGTGAAAAATTAAGCTGCCCGCAAAGAACTTAAACTGAGTAAGTAGTAAAGGTGAAGCGGCTGGAAGGATGCGTAAACCCGTAGCCTTTCACGTTCGTGTATATCCGCTAACTTACTCCATATGCGGGTTGGTGGAGCAACTTGGAAGGAAGCGTAAACCCGTAACCTTTCATGTTTGTGTAAGCCAATTTCGGAAAAGCCAAAAGGGCACAATTAAAAAAAGAAGAAAAAGAAAAAGAAAAGAAAAAAATGATAATCGGGCAGCAAAATTTTAACGAGGGGGAACCATTTAAGTTGAAAAATGATCATGGTAAGCTTAAGGAAGTCGAAATATGTACTTGTTGATCTCTATTCTCTTTTGAGGACCGCACCAAAAAGTATAAGGAATTAGACTTGTACCTTTAGAGATCAGCTTAGGTGATAGGAATCCATAGGTTGAATGTTATGTTTAAGGATGATTACATTGCGATTTCCAAAATGATAGAGCCCATGTGTAGATTACAGTTTAGCTTAAGCAAGTTGTTCGTTAGACAAGATGTTCCCACTTTGTGTGCAGCTTTTCCACCTTAGGTCATTGCACTTGCTTGAGGCCAAGCAAGATCAAAAATTGGGGGAGCTCATATGTGTGATTTTTGATGGTTTTAGAGTCTTGTTTTTGGTAGTTTTGTATCCGTCTAGATAGATTTTCCGTTTACTTAGGTCTTTTTAGGTTTGTTTTGCTTTCTTTGTATTGCATTTGGAGTTTGGATTTTATCTAGGAAAAGAAGCAAAAAGGAGCTAAAACTGGAGCTAAGGACAATTGGATCAGCTGCTAGGCAAAAAAGATCGTGCAAACTCGGATCGCTACCTCGTGGATCGCAGGGCGAGGACTGCTCGGAATGCTCAGGAAAAGATGCCTCAATCACCAGCCTCAACCTATCTGCCGCGAAGGAAGATAAATCTATTACACTCTGACCATCCACTCAGTCTCAAACCCCGAGGACAAAGACAAGAACCACTCTTCGGTGCCCAAGCTCGCGCAAGGACTCCGAGGGCAAGATTCCTGGTTGACCGACTTAGGTCGGTTTGACCATTAGAGTTATNTTTAGGTCGGTTTGACCATTAGGGTTATGCCTATAAATACCCTCTAATCACACTCCTATCTTTTTTTTATCTGATGTTTAGCTGAAAAAACTCTCTCTATTTTTATTGTTCTTTCCTTTATGCTTGTTTAAGGTACTCTTTATGATTATGCTTATAAGTTAATGAATGAAGTTTGATCTTTATCTTTACTTTCTGCACTTTCAGTTTAAGTTTCTTTATGTTTATGCAATCTAGATCTACCCTATTCCTCCGCACTCAATCCATGAGGCGCGAGTAGATCAGTGTAGATCTCAAGGATAGGGCGATCAGAGGTGAATTTGTTGATTCCCTCGCCATTCTAGCCATGATCTAAACTCCGATCTCATCTCACATAGCTAAGCTTAATGCTGATCTCTCCCTGATCAAGAGAGATCTGATTTGGGCCGTGACCTAAGGCTAGTGCCGATGGAATAGGAGACCAAGTGCCTTGTGAGTGATGGCTTGATCAGCCAAAGAGAGATCTAGCATGTGGGTTGGCTGTTAGAAGAGTTGGGCTTAGCTTAATGCTAATGGTTTGGCATGATCGCTGCTAGAACCGTAATGGATCATCCGATCCGGTTAGGGGTCTTCACCGTGAGAATGGGTTGATCTAGCCTTGTCCTGGTCTAGGGATCGCTCAAAAAAGTTCGGCGAGTTGGGATCGGCGATTTTATTGCTCATCAACCTCCCTATCCTTTAGATTCATGCCTTTAATTTGNTATGCCTAATCTTATTTCTATCTTATTGCAATTGTTGTGCTCTGTTTTTAAGTCATT
>OVBA01001891.1:0-38850 GCA_900406435.1 Lepidium aucheri
GGAAAACTCCAAAACTCCAAATGCAAATGCAAAAAGTACAAAACTAACCTATATGATCCTAAATGCAAGGGAAACTAGCTAGACGGACACAAAAACAACCTAAAATAGTACTCTAAAACCGTTAAAAATCGCACTCATCAACGATCGCTCAACTCATGGATCTACACGCAAAAGGTCAAGTGGACATTAACAAAAAATATGATGAAGTAAATGAAAAAATGGACAATGGGTACAATGAGTTTCAAGGAAAAATTAATGGCATAACTTTTCAAGTAAAGTCTCTCCAAAATCAAATGGCACAAGTGGCTTCTACAAGCCAAAGACCTTCAGGAAAACTTACGAGAATACAAGAACAAGACCCGAGAGAGTCATACAATGTCATCTTCGACGATGAAGAGAAAGAAAGGGCTATCAAAGAGATTGCACGACTGCTGCGTGGTTTTCTTGGGACGAAGAAGATTGAGCAGAAATTAGTATCAAAGACACCTATGTCGATAAGGAAGAACCTAAATCTGATAACGAAGTATTGATCGACAATGGAGATGGGTACATCTAAATTGCCATAGTAGTTACTAAGGAAGAGTTTGTTGTAGCTGAACCAAACAGGAGAGTGGAGGAGCTAAGAAATTCGATTAGGAGATCAGTAGAAAACATGCAAATGGTGGTTGAATCAAATAAGGCTTAGCTGTTAAAGACCAAGTTCCCTAGAGCCAATAGGGGAAATCCAAGCGGTTGATGCAACCAAATCGGATAACGAGTCTAGCCCCTACGCTCCTCCACTTCCTCTTCCGAGAAGGTTTCTCACCAAAGCACAGAAGATAATGCTCTCCCACTTCAAAAACCAGATGAGTGAGATATGTGTTGCTCTATCAAAGATGGAGAGTCTCTACAGTGTTCCCGATCAAGTGTGGTTCTTAAAAGACGCTTTAGCTAATAAGGATAAGGTCGAGAAAATTCTGGCTGAAAAATCCAACCTTGATCCTGCACCTCCCGAACCTAAGATCCTGACTAACGATGGCGATCCAGATACCTTTGTAGTACCTTGTACACTATGTGAGCTGAGCTTTGATGATGCCTTGTGTGACTCCAATGCGAGCATTAATGTTCTGTCATTTGAGATTGTCACGCTGCTAGGAACTGAGAATATGAAGGAAACTTAATCAATAATCTCATTAGGAGATGTCTCGTTTAAAGGTACGAGTTGGAAAGTTGGTAGAATACCCTCTGAAAATAGGAAAGTGTACTATTCCTACTGATTTCACAGTTGTTGTATGGAAGCCGACTAGGTAGGCCTTTCTTTAGCACTGGAGGGGTTAGTATCGACTTTCTTGATACGGAGGTTCTGCTGTAAAGAGTGAGTAGAGCCACCATGTATCCAATCCAAAACCTGAGGAAGAACTTATGCAGGTGATTAGGTATGTTAAGGACTGCATTGGTGATACCTATAACTTCCAGAGGATCAAAGACCTGGATACCAAAGTATCCGAAAAGGGTCCAACATAGTGACAAACGGCTCAACAAAGTTAAGCTAGCGACTTTTAACAAGCACACTTGGGAGACAATCCCATGATTATCCTTGTACATATCCTTTAAATTTTCATTTTGCAAATTTGATTTTCTTTGTTTTGGTTTGTTGTTAGTGGTTCATGGTGCAAGGAAATGAACTTAAATTGAAGGAGGCTTCAGCATAAGAAGAAAACCATGGAAGTAATGGGTGAGAAAGCCCAAAGATATGGACGAGAGGAGTTTCCCGAAGGTGAGAATCAGCCATAGTTGTTTTGATTTTTCTCTTTTCGAGGCTTGCATTGTCCATATTCTTGCATATTTTGCTTTAGTATTTAGAGGAATTTTTTTTTTAAATATATATATATATATATATATATATATATACAAAAACATAGCATTTAGTTTGTGTTGCATTACACAATTTTCTATATGCATCTAGGATTTGCATTTTCATTGGGAAAAATGATCATTTAACGCCACAAAACATGATGTTTCATTTGTATAGCTGCATCCGAGTTTGCTTGAAACATAAGGCCAAAGCATGCTTTGAATTCTCGTTTTGCATTCATTCCATAGTTGAAAAGAGCTTAGAATTGAAACCATTCCTCACCCTAGTAGAACCTAATTCATTCTATTTCTTGAGAGATCTCATATGTGTGTATTGAGCCTCATGATAAGAAGAGACCATCTTTGTCTCTTATCCTTACCCTTAACAAAATGAATATATTGACTTGCGTATTCTGATCCATGGTTTTGATTAATAAATGTTAGAAGGAATGGTAAATATGAATGCTTCTCTAGGTTAAGGTTGAAATGAGATTGAGATGTAACGCGTATGGCTAAAGCTTTTCAGTAAAGCTTACTCACTTTCGAGTTAGGAACCTGATTTCTTTATCAGGTTTGTTTTGGTGTTTGAGTTCCCGTATAGCAACTTCTCCTTTTGGTTTTTTCGGTTGTTTGCTTGAGGACAAGCTAAAGACAAGTCTAGGGGAGTTGATATACACTGTAAATTGTCACCTTCACATGCATCTTCACGTCATTAGGTTCCATATTCCCTCGCTTTAGGGTAGTTGGCACTCATTTTGCATACTTAGACTCTAGGACTAGGTGTTTGCATATTTTGCATGTTTTACATCATTTTCAGGTGTATGGAGAGGTGAGTGGAACGAGGATGGAGCCGTAATGTATGGAGAAAAATGATTTCGAGGAAAGGTGGAACAAGGAGTAGAAAGATCAAGGAAGGAGGAATAACCAAGCCAAGAAGGAGAAGAAGGTATGGATCGGCTATCCACTCTGGGTTGCGGTCGATCAGGAATGGGTTTTGGTTGATCCAAAACAGGCTTTGGTAGACTTTGCCTTGATCGGCCGAGTCCACTCTGGGTCACAGCCAATCTAACACGGGTCACGGCCGAAGCCAACAGACACGATGCGGATGTAGGTCACATCAGCTGAAAAAAGGACCAGATTATCATCTTCTAGATCATATTGCCTAACCTTAGACTCATTGCTTTTATCGTTTACTACTGCTTCTTTCTTTGCTTTTTTCATTTAAGTTGTTAGTATTTTATTTTCATTAAAAACTATATCTATCTGCTCGCAAAGAAAAAAAGCAGAGTGATGTGAAATTGTCCATATAAGGTAAAGAAAAAGCTAGCAAAGCAAAAAAGTTGAGTGATGGGAAAACAGTTACTTACCATTTTAGATCAAAGGTAAATAGGATAACACCAAATAGATATGCAACAATTTGTTGAGAAAAAAGCAAAGGAGGAAAAGTTTGGGAAATATGGGAGGAGGAAACTGAACCCCTGAAAGCATAAAAATCTATGAAGGATGAACATATGTGAAGAAAAAATTTAACAACCAACTATCGGACAATAAGTAAGTACACATTCATGATATTAGGATGTTGGTTGGTTAAATATAAAAATGCATAACTGATATCATAGAGTTACAACCCTAAAGACTACTACAAGTGCACAAAAAATAAAAGTAGTGTTCTAGGAAACGAATGTACGAGAACCAAGTAGCAACATTATCAATCTTTGAAATCGAATTAGAGCTAAGAAAAGACAAACTAAGAATAGCAATTGCGAATTAACAATTAATAAAAAACAAATTTAACTTTAAAAAATCAAAACATCAAGCTCAAGGAATTCATCAAGAATTTAGGAACCTAAATCTGGACACTATTCAGCGTGCAATTTAAGATTCATTCTCGAACTCAAAAGACTAAGTTATAGCAAATGCATTGTCATGGCATCAACTACTATACCTAACAACCTAGAAATCTAAAGTACCATTTGATTCTAAAGATCTAGGAACACATTAATAAGCAAGTTTAATATGTTCACAATTAGCCTTAGCTTAAGCTTTCGTGGCTAAGGACTAATTGCTCATCTAAGTTCTTTCAGCCATCTAACAAGTATATTTTGGTGGGTTAAACTACATGTGATCATAAATTAGGTGGTCAATCTTATCTAAGCTTTAAGAAAAACTATAGATGAAGAATTCTAATGATAAACACCTTATTTGGCCATAATTCATTGATTCCATGAATCATTAAAACACCTTAAACTTGATTGGAGAACTACTCATAAATGGTAGAAAGAACAAACAAGGCAATAATGAAAAGTAAAATCAAAGTATTGAATTAAAATAAAAGAGAGTCTATAAATCTTCTCCAAATTATAGAATGATATTCAATCTCCTTGCTAAAAGTTGTAGAGAGAAACTAAGAGTTGCAGCTCGAAAAAAGTCAATGTCTCTAAATATATGGCTTAATTTAAGTTAACCACACAAAAATAAATGGAAAAACTTGAAAAATTGTTAAACTTTTTTGGATCGCTCGATCTAGTAGTGAATTGATTGATCTAGCAGTGAATTGATCGATCTTAAAGATTACAGGCGACGTCTTCGACTTCGGATCGGTCAGTCTCGAGTAATCAAGGTTGTTCTCCAGGTTGTCCGCGAATATGCATGGTGTTCGGGATAAATCAGTTTAGAGGAGGACTGATCAATCCCGGCTTGGAACGACTGATCAAGGAACCTTGGTCAATCTACATCTCGTACGCAATTTCTTTTTATAAAGCTGGGATCGATCAATCCAAGTACAAATTGATCGATATGATCTCTTAAAGCTATCAGTTTTGGTTCTTTTTGCCTAACTTGATGCTTGACCACCTAAATCTATCCAAGATCAAAATTTACCTGAAAATATAATTAAAAGAACACAAAAGACTCAAAAACCATGGAAAATATGAGTTCAAAACCAATAAAAACACGATATATCAATAACATGAAACAATATCGTTCTATGCATATGAGATTTTTCATAGATGGGCATGAGGTGAAGAAAAAGAATTCACTACAATTTATATACCTCAGTAATGGTTGCACACAATTGTAAGTGGAGCGCAGTGAATACCGTTTTATTGAAGAGAAAAACAATATTGATATTAAATTTCAATATTAAACATTGTAGCACATGGAAACTTTGTTAAGCGTGGTGTGGAGAAGGTTAGGAGATGAAGTGGCTAAATGAAGAATTGGAATTCTTGATAGATGCTTGGTTAGGCTATACCAAGACTGAGGACGACATAAGTCGCAGAACAATAATGGCCCGAATTATTGGAACAAGCTCGTTAGTAACTACTTGGAGGGGAATGTTTCAAATGTTGCCTCAAGCTAGAGTGGTTTAGAGATGTGGACATTGTGATTGTACCAATGAATTGGAACAAAAGCTATTGGATGGTTCTTACAATTTGTCAAAAGTCAATGTTAAACCAAATCCTGTCTCTAAATTCGGTTAGGAAGATGCAGAAATATATGTAACCAATACTTGATGGATTGCTGCTTGCCATATGGGACATCTGTGGCATAGAAATGAAATATGAGAAACTCCCGAGTAGTTTTGAATTAGTTAAGGTTGAAGATTGTTCGCAAAACGAACACGTCAAGACTATGGAGCACTCTGTATGAAGTTTATAGTGTTTTACGCACAAGGCCTAAGTATGAAAGCGCATTGTCTTTTCTTGATCCTTCCAATTACCCTCACTATTGTCTTCGTAAATATGTGTTGCTATCTATTCTGAAGCGCGTGGGTGAACAAGTCGTGAAAGATTTGGGCTCCATGATTGTTTATGGGAGGATAGGACAATTTCTAGCAACAAAATAATATATGCTCAGCTCTTCATTCCTCGCATTGTTTAAACATAACATGATCCTTATAAATGTTGATTCTCCCTACACAGTGTATTTGTGATATGCTTTGAAGTGGGAAATAATAAGTGCTTGTTTCCTAGGGAGTTTGCGCATAATAGCAAAGAAAAGTCTGATTGAAGAAGCATCGAAGATGAATTGTTTAATTGAACCATGCAATCCTGAGATAATCTTTGCACTAGTTGTATTCCAAATATCTTCGAGTAAGTTTGAATTGGGATCTGAAATCATGTCATGTTTTTTGAGTTTAGCTCCATTTTGTGATTATACAATGGGTGTATGAGACAAGGTGTTTAGAAAATTGAGGATTATTTTCCATGTTTTTATTCGATAATATTTTATCTTTTGAGAGAATTTCATGCCACCAAAGTGTCAAGGGATCGATTGCTTTAGCAATATGAAATGTCTATCGTGCTTCATTTGGTGGCTTTCAATCATGTTCATTTTATTGTTTGCTAATTATCTAACAACTAGAGTCGTGTTATATCTATGTAATTTTGTTACATTTAATGTCTTGTTAACTAATTGTTTGACATGGATTTAAAAAGGAATGTTGGGTATTATTCACACAAAAATTTTGCATGACGAATTAATAAGAGAATTATTAGTAAAAAAGTTTTAGTTATAATTTTTTATCTAAAGTATAATAGTTTGACATGGTTGATGGATAAATGATAAAAACAGAGGCATGGCTTGATTGATGACACAATGGAAAGACCAAGTATCCGAGTTATTAGTTTGATATTAATAAAGAAGGTAGAGACATTTCCATCATCAAAGTAGTCATAAATTTATAGCTACAACATAAAAAAAATCCTTCTGGTTTTTCTAAGTGATAATATACTACACACCGAGAGACATGGACAAACTTAAAGCACACATATACAATAGACTTTTACTTTGAAATTGAGATTAAAACAAATTAATAAACATTATGACGTTGAACCAAATGAAGCTTTGAGGACATTTGTTGTTAATATTACATTCACCATTATCTAAATTCCCAAGAATTTCCCATTTTATTTGTGTGCATGATGGGAGTTTGAAGTACCGCAAGAGTAACATATATGTTCAAACCCTTACTAGCCTAATGCTTCGAATAATGTAAAAAATTTCATCGGCCGTAACTATGACTATGTCGAAGGAGGAAGTATCATCTAAAAACTGCCAGAAGGGACCAATACCATATAATCTCTAGCTACTATTTCAAATATACCAGAAGCAAACAAGATTTATGAGAGAGAGATTTTGATCGGAAAATATTGCAAGCTTGTTCAATCAATTCTTCAATTGCTGCAAGGCGGATCCTTTCGAGAAATTGTGCATACTTGTTATTAGCTTCAAGACACCGGTGTAAAATAGAGAGAAAATGATGTAAGAAGGATTAGTTTTGGATTGAGTAAAAATGTTAAAAGAGAGGCAAGTTTCTGGATAGTATTATCTCTTACGACATCCCTTCCAAAACAACATGTTTCCATAAAACGTCCAACATTTTCTATGCCACCTTCACCCACACAAGACATAGCGGATAACAACATATGCCTCCGAAGATTTAGCAAAGGCGAGTTCGTTTTGGTTCCGGTATCCATGACTTAAGATAGTGATTCTCGAAGGACTTGTTAACTATGTTAGGATGATTAATACATTGTGAATTGAAAAAAAAATATGTTTGTGTGAAAGAGAAATTATATCAGTGCTTGATGGAGAAAAAAAAGAAGAATAAAAAGTAATTAAAATGATTTTTTACCAGGGTAACGAAAATCACCATAATAACGAAAATGACTAAAAAATGAAAGCATAGCGTTGAAAAAATGTTGAAGTAAAAGTATTTTTGATCAGGGTAGTTTGTTTTTAATTTGAAAATGTTAAAATTTGAAATGCAATAGTAACTAGCACAACCAAATAAATGACATTATGTATTGGGTAGAAAGGGAGATGTACCTAGCAGATTAGCGAACACGATTCCACATGGCTCAATACGTATCCCTAGAACCTACACAATTAGATAGTAGTTAATTGAATTTTCACAAATAAGATATGTTGTTACTGAGATAAACTATATAAGCAATGTGCATGTTATGCAGTACAAGAAACTTGGGTTTTAATAGAAGTTAAAATATAGCGGTTTCTCATGTTTTGTTATGGTTTAGTTTTGCATAACGTTTGTATTTTTTTAAACGTTATGTAATGTTGAGCGGCAAAATATTATTTATTACACACTTGTTTTTTTGTTACATACAATTTTATAATAACATATACTAATTTTTAATCGTTATTGTATATAGAACCCGAAAATTTCTTTTTTTTTCTCGCAACTTAGTAAAATTACTGAAATTTTTTTATGGACGTCTATCGTGTTCCTCCTTTGAACTATGTACTCTCCGACTCTCTGTCAGGAATGTGGATTTCGATTGTAATGTCTTGATTTCGAAGAGAATAATCATCGCTTGCGTCACTCAGATGGAAAATTAGAGAAAGTAAGTATATCTCGTGGCAGCCGGAGACTTCATGGCGGCGATCTTGTTTCTCGATTCTTTTAGCAACCAATTTACAGTCGCGGGTTTGGTTATTTCTCCTTCGCCGAGATAATGGAGAACGGGCTTCAGTTAGCAATTGTACTCACCTAATTAGCGGATCTCTACTCTTCTCAGGGTGTATCCCTCAAATCTGATGAGCTTCATAGTCGTTCTTCTCTCATCAAGCAATGTGCGCTTGATTGTGATCCTACCTCTACAAGGCAATAGTGTTTTATTTTTTATTTTCACTTTTGTTAGGCTGATATTGATCAATTTTAATCTTCAATTTTAAGTACTTGTAAGCTATCTCTTCTTCAAAATCCATTCAATTTGACAAGATTTAATGTTCTTTTTGTAGCATCTTAGTTTTGATTTGTTTACTCTTTTTATGAACGACTTCTGTAATTTAGGATGAACTTAAATTTAGTTTACATATTTTTCAGCTTGTCTGTTAAAGCACCTGTGACATAAGATAGAAATTTATGACTCTTGGCATTATTTTTGATATGTCGGTAATCATTAATTAGTATCATTTAGATCTTTTGTTGTTAGAATCCTTCAAGATCATCATTGAGTTTTATTAGATGGGGACCAAGAACCATAACATTATGGAAGACATTTTATTCTTTGAGTTCTCTATGTTAAATGTTCTCCTATTGGTAACTAGATGTTTCACTGGGGATTTTGGATTAAGAATATCAAAACTGGTATCTTTTTGATTTGCTTACAAAATATCATTTTGATTTTGTGTACTAGTATCTTGTTGAACCGCATTTTGCAGCTGAAAAATATCATGAGGTTCATTTAATTGGAGAAAAAAAAAAAGTGGAATTAGAAGTAGAATAACGCTTTTGTCTTATATTAGAGGAATATGTATATGAATCATGGCATGTTTCAAGCACATTTGAGCTTGATTTAAGGTCAGTAATTTCATGTCTTAATATATAGAAAATTGAGTTTGGTTTTATATGATTTCACAACTTCATTTGGGAATTCAAGCACAAGAAGAAGAACAAAAATTGATGAAATGGTGCAGTTATAATGTTGATGGTGTGATATTGTTTGTGTTCATGGACCCAACATTTTCGCCCGATTAATACAATCATGTCCACAATTGTGAAGACTTTGACTTCAAGTGCTGGTTCCTTGTTTTTATGTTATGAATTCTTCATCTCTCCAACTAGAATCATACTACTTTGTAAGTGCATACGAATTTATAAATACACAATTTACAATTCCAAAATAAGTTTCATTAACAATAAGTTATATATATGTCATCAAACCAATCTAATTTGTAAATACATAATTTTTGTTTCAAATTATAATATGTGTATACATAATTTGTATGTATTCAAATTTAATAAATATAATACAAAAATAAATTACAAAATACGAAATATATAAATATGTTATATAAATCCATATTACATAATTCTAGTTTATTATTTTAAATTAATTTGTTCATAGTTTTGAGGTTTACGGTTTAGAGATTTGGAGTTTAGGGTATAGATATTTAGGGTGTATGGATAGAGATTTGGGATTTAGGATTTAGAGATAAGGTAATGGAATCAAACATATCAATTCATTGTAGAACTTTATATTCATAGTTTTATTGTTTTACAACTTTGAAGTATAAACATTTATTTCCTTAAAAGTATATTGTATTTGACATAGAGTTATATATTGTATTTGACATAGAGTTTAAAGTGTATATTTCATGATATTAATATATGTTTGTCTATATCATTTTTAAATTTATTATAATTATCAAATTAATTTTGAAATTATATAATTATAATTTAGGTGTTTGTAATTTTAAACATAAGTGTTTCTAATTTTTCATGAGTATTTCCATGAAACTTATTGTTGTAGTGTATATTATAAGCTACACTTTGATAATGAAATAGGTTATCATATTATAGTATTATAGTTTTTTATCATAATACTTATATCAAATTCATTTTATCATATTGCAAACCACGTAGTTATCAAAATAACACCTAAATTAAATTACTTATCAGATATACAATATTTTTATTGGTTAAAAATATTGGTTTTTGGTAACTCGTAACAGTTAAAAAATAGATAAATGAAATATGTAACTTAGATAAAGAAGCAAAATCAAAATATGTAGACAATTATTTAGTTGTGTCAATAAGCAAATCATGCGGGCGAGGCGATTATTGGTGAAGCGATTTACAGTGCGAGAGATTCACGGCAAAGGCGATTGCTGGTGATTTGAGGCAAAGGAAATGTCTTCCACTGCGAACTATGGGAGAGAAACGAGGGAGAGGCCAGCAAGATGACGGCGAGAAGAAAAGACGAAATTAGAGCAATCTGACAACGTACTCCAGTGAGAAGAAGAAGAGAAGGAGAACCGATCCCCCAGGTATTCATTTCAAAATTTGGATATGTGTTGTTTGGTTCATCTAAGATTTTTGATTTGTTCAAAGAGATGACGACAAGAGATTTTATTCTGTAAAATATGGTATTGAATTTTGCTGATGCATAATCTCTTCAAACTAGATCCAGGGATACAAAGTGTTTTACTTAGTATTCAGACTTATGAGTCTCATAACCTAGAAAACATAGAATTTCGAACACCTTACCAATCCTTTAAGCTAAGGGAATGAGTTTAGTGTTTGTGATAATATTATTTCACAAAATTGATCTCGTTAGGATCATATTGGGCGTATGGTAGTGCAACACAGAGGAACGGTATGTAATCTGGTTACTTATATACCTGATTCTTATAATTACACTTCAGTTATATAAAAATTTGTTTATGAAATCAAAACAATGTGGTGCCATTACCTCAAATGTGAATCCAACTTTAGTTTTTGAATCTCAAGCTGTATGTTCTGAAGATTTAATATCACTAAATCAACACATTCTTGCAAAATGGCATACACAAAGATGCTTTTCCACAACCAATCTATTCAGTCTTAACAATATTAAGCCTGACTTTGACTTTATATCTAATCTTGGTGTCATTTGTACAATGAAATTGTGCTTGTTTGAATTATATTCAAACATCCTTGGAAGTTGTCCACATTATAGACATCTTTTTCTCAACTTGAAAATATTAATGGGACTCACTTTGATATTAAGAATAAGTTACAAACCCCAAACTAATTGAGATTATTTAGGTTGGAAACATAAGCTCAATTTGCACCAGATTTTAGTGTTATTCCATGTGTTTAAAACGGGATCTACACTTTTAAAGATGGTTGCTACCACAATTGAATATCAATTAAATCGAATCTAGTTGGGAAAATTGAATATGTTTCTTATTATTGTAGACATTATAACAAGTCTTGTTGTAGTGTTTATGGTAAATATGTTTATTATAGGTGCAGAGGGTAGTATGTTTATCACAGTATATCGCCTCATGCTGACTATAAATATGTTGAACTATCCTGCAGACTTAGCTCAGAGATTGGCTTATTATCTATTCCAAAGTAACAGTAATACTGGATGGTGACTAGGTTGCATTATCAAGAATGTTTCCTCTTAAAAACCATGTCCATAATATTGGTAAGCCTCACAATCAAATATCTTCTAGAGAGAGTTGGTGGTTTTGTTACCCATAGTTACTCTGATTCACGAAGTTGTTTAGAGTACCTAGATAGAGACTATGAACTAGTCACGGTCCTGCCCAACTCTCAATTTCTGGCAATTCCAACTCAAAAGTATAAAAAGAGCGATGATTTTATAATTAAAATATGTTATCTTAAGAATCTTAATAGTTACATAACATAACCTATTCTCTACCAAATATTTTCGAATTTGAATGGATTCAATCTGCTCCAATATTTCGATTTGAAATATATTTGATTTGGAAAGGATTCAGAATATTTAATTTGATATGATATGTTATATGAAGAATAAGAAACAGAATATTGTGGAAATCAACATTCTATAATAGTCGTAATATTCAAAGTTCTTTTTGGTTAACTTTCCTTATCGTTAAGAAATGAATTAAACCTATGAGGATCTCTGATATGAATTGATCTAATACTTGGTCAACCCTCTACAAATGGTTATCACCTTTTTATTTAGTTCGACAGAACTTTTTACTCTATCTTCTTGGAAAATCTTGTTTCACCTTTAGCTCTCTAATCGATTACACTCTGTGTTGGTGTTTTGTGATGATGTCTCAAATGAACTTAGCAAAGAAGAGTGATGTATCATGATCACCTCCACGAAGGATGAAGATCAAGATTCCCAAGATTGACAACTCAACCTTATTAGCAAGATGTTCCAGAGTTCTCATGTGACGTTTTTAAACCCTCAGATCCAAAATATTGACACTTTTATATTTTGAATGCCTCAGTTCTGGAATATGGTAGGAAAAGTCCAAGGCCTTAATTTGGGTAATGGGCGCTTCCAGTTTTAATTTCAAGAGGTCAAAGACTTGAAGAGTGTTCTTAACTATGGATCATTAATTTTGATGGCTGGATGGTTACCTATGCACCGTGGAAAGCACTTGTGGATGCTGACTATCCAAACTCCATCAGCTTGTGGACTAGAATAACCGGAATCCCCTTTGAATACCGGATGGAGGAGGTGTATTGGTTGGTAGCGAGTTCCATTAGGACCATAATTCATATTGATGTGCTAAAGGGTAAAGTTTTAATCGATTTCCCATGTTCTAAACCTCTCATCTTCTCTTTTTTTTTGGAATTTAAAGAAGGATAAGAAACTAAATTCATGTTTGAATACAAGAGGATAGCAGAATTTTGTTCTCTATTTTTACCGAATGATGCATGCTATTAGCTCTTGCTACAAAGCATAGAAAGAAGCTGTAGCACCTATTAACACTAAAAGAGGAAAGACTGGAACCACTAAGAAGTCTCGTGGTCCTTTCCAAAACAAGCCAAAGAGAGTTCACAAAATGGTATATTCTGACCTTGTACCTTTTAGTCAATGTTCATATATTTTACATGGTTCTTCCTCAAAGAGACATGAGATGAGAGTTGATTATAAAGACTTTATCGTCGAAGAAAGATAGGCGGATGCTGTTTCAAGACACAGAAACAATCACGACAGCCACTTCAAATGACAATCAACTGGACGCTGCAAAAATTAGCTCCAAAGAGATACTAGGTCAGAATCAAGCGAGTACAAAGAATGTAGAAGGGGATGTAATCAAAGATCCATGTTCTGCTCATACTATACTCTCTCTTTGTGTCTCATGATGATGATATTAATGATGTTGCAATGAAGGACACAAATCTAGATCCTAACATAGAATTGGTTTTGGATGCCATGGCTTCTGAGGCAGCAGTTGCTAGTGCTCGAAATATGGCTGACGAGGACATGGCTAGGATACATGAGGAGTTTGCTCATAAATTGAAGAAGTTTCAGGAAGCTAAGCTCACGAAACCTCCTTCAGGTACAAGCAAACCTCCATCTAGATCTTCAACACCTCTTTGTGGGGTGGTGTGAAGAAAATGTTAGCGGTAGCAGAAATGTCTCCTCGTCTCCAATCTTCGTCCCATAAGACAAGAGAGGGAACATCTACGGAGCACGATTAAGGATTCTCCACCTCTTTCCCTTTTATGTTATTTCAAACTTTATGTTGGAATTGCCATGGTATTGACAATAAACTTTCGATTAATAATCTTCGTGATATCAGGAGAAAATGTAAACCAGATTTTGTATTTCTTTGTGAAACAAAAAATAATTTCCTTTATATAAAAAAAATTTAGTCACATTTGGGTTATTACTCTTTAACTACGGTTGAACCTTTAGGCTCAAGCGGAGGATTAGCTTTGTTTTATGCTGATATCTTTAATGTCAAAATTAATCAAAAAGATTAAAATATGATAGATATATCTTTGGACCTTAAAGGCATAAGAGTAATATTGCCTTTTTATATGGTAAACCCATCCAAAATAAAAGGGATTATGTGTCGGAGAGATTAACTAGAATGTGAATATGTAGAAGTGAGTTGTGGCTATTCATTGGTGATTTTAATGAATTATCGGCAAACCATGAGAAGCAGGGGGGTTTACAAAGACATGCACATTCATGATTGTGGTTTGGTAGATTTTCCAAAAATAGGCAATTCATGGTCCTAGCGAGGTGTTAGAAATAACGAAATAGTACGTTGTGTCCTTGACAAAACCTATGGCAATAGCGAGTGGCATGAGTTATTCCCAAAATCAGAGGTCGAATATTTAGACATAGTAAGTTCTGATCATAGACCTATTCTAGGTAAATTTAACGACCACAACTTTAAGGACAACACACAATTTATTTTTGATAAAAGATGGATTGTTAAGACTAGATTCCAAGAAATAGTTGAAAAAGGCTGGAAAGGTCTACCTTGTCGTAGGCGAGTCACTTCCATAGGTAAACTAAAAGCACGTCGGTAGGAAATTTCTAACTGGAGGAGTAAGAATTTCTAACCAGGATGTTAGAAAATTACTGAATTACAAAAAGTTGTTGAAGACTTAAAAACTATAATTCAAACAACTCAGTGGCAATTATAGAAGCCAATGCAAATCTCAAGCAAGCATATATTGAGGAGGAGGCTTAATGGAATCAAAAAAGCCAAAACAAATGGCTATAGGAGGGAGATGAAAATACTAGATTCTTTCACGCCTACACAAGGCAACGGAGAGCACGTAACTGTATAATGGGACTAATGACTAATAGTGGGGAGTGGGTAACAAAAGAAGAGGAGATTTTGAGGGAAGCCTCAGGCTATTTTTCAAAACTTTTCTCTAGTAATGGTAATAGTGTTATATTATTGGATGAAATCGAGTCCAAGATTACAGACTCTGATAATCAACTCTTGATGAAACTAACCAACGAGGATGAGGTTAAAACCGCCCTATTTATGATGCATCCAGGAAAAACCCCAGGACCGGATGGAATGACGGCCAATTTTTTCAAGAAATAAGGTCCATTATTAAAGATGATTTAGTAACCTTAGTTAATGATTTTCTCTGCCACGGGGCCTTCGAGCCAGGTATGAATTAGACAAATATCTATCTTAATCAGAAGATTTCAAGACCAACAAAGATGGCAGAATTCCAACCTATTAGTCTATGTAATGTAGCCTACAAAATAATCTCTAAAGTTTTGTGTCTTAGACTCAAAAGAGTTTTACCAAAACTAACATCTAAAACCCAATTGGCCTTTGTTGCTGGAAGATAGATTTCAGATATACATTTTGATAGTTCAAGAAATATTTCATGCTCTTAGGACAAATAAAGCTGTGAAAGGTAAATTCATGGCTGCTAAAACAGATATGAGCAAAGCCTATGATAGAGTAGAATGAAATTTTTTTGCTAAACTAATGGGCAAATTAGGTTTTAACAACAACTGGATTAGATGTATTATGCACTGTATAACTAGTGTAGAATACTTGATTCTTATTAATGGGGTCCCTAGAGGGAGTATTATCCCCAAACAGAGATTAAGACAAGTATATCCGTTATCATCCTATATTTTTATACTTTGTACAAAAGTTCTTATTCCCAAAGCGAGACAAGCGGAACAAGGCTGACTTATTTTGGGCATATCTATAGCAAAAGAAAAGCCCATTTGTTTCCCATCTTTTATTTGAGGATGATAGTTTCTAAAGCTAATAAAGACGAAACTAAACAAATCCTCAAGATACTAAACGAGTATGAGTTGGTTTATGGTCAACAGATAGATTTTGATAAATCATTAATACAATTTGGCCATTATGTACAAGAAAACAAAAAAAATGGAGCTACAAAAAATCCTAGGGATTACCAAGACTTGGGGTATGGGATCTGACTTGGGACTTCCAAAAAATATTAGTGGGGCTAAAACAAAAGCTTTTGCCTTCGTGAGAAAAATGATTCTGGAAATGATAAATAGCTGGTCCTCTAAATTTTTGTCCAAAGCGGGCAAGGAGGTCTTGATTAAGTCAGTCCTTACCGCATTACCAACTTATGTGATGTCGTGTTACCGACTACCTAAAACTATTATAGTGAAATTAAACTCATCAATAACAGACTTTTAGTGGTCAAATCCTGAAACAGCTAAAGGTATCCACTAGAAGCAATGGAAAAATGTGTGCAAACCAAAATCCAAAGGTGGTTTGGGGTTTAGAGCTTTGGAGGAATTCAATTTGTCACTGCTGGCTAACCAATTGTAGCGTTTACTTGATGCTCCAAACTCACTATTTGCAAAGGTAATGCAAGGAAGATATTATAAGGACCAATGTCCTTTAACAGCAACACTCAATGCTAACTCGTCTTATGGTTGGCGGAGTATATCCTCAGCCAAATCATTCGTTCATAAAGATATTATTAGAAAAATTGGTGATGGTAAAACAATTTGTGTCTGGAAGGACCCATGGATCCCGGATTCTTTTCCTCGTCCTGCGGCTAACCTGAACCCAAATTTGTTTCTTGATTTAACTGTGGATCAATTTATTGATCATAGGTTTGGATCCTGGAAAAAAATCCTAGTTCACCAATATTTTAACCCTAGAGATGTCTGACTAATTCTGGGTTTCCCCATACATAGACGACAGAGACCAGACAACTGGTGTTGGCATTTTACTAAAATAGGGAGGTACTCTGTGAAGTCAGGCTATCAAGCTCTGGAATCTTTTTCTTTATTAAACATTGGACAATATGGTCCAAATCTCCAAGTTCTACATAATAAAAATTTGGAAACTCAATTGTCCAAATAAAATTCGCAACCTTATTTGGAAACTTTTATCTTGTTGTACTACTGTCAAGCATAATTTAGTACAAAGAAGAGTTAATTGTGATTATTTGCAATTCTGAATGGGATGAAGCCACCATAAGTGAGACATCACCATCTCTAAGAAAGGACCAAAATCAGTCCCGATAAGAATTTCATGTTCTATCACACGAAAGAGAGTATTGCAGTAAAAAGTTTGACAAATCGATGGTCAATCCATGTTTGTTCCTGATAGGGAGCCAGGACTCTCTCCAGTTGGCCAACCGGTTTTCATTCATCCTTCATCAGCAAAACTATTAGACTTGGAAGTAGCAAAAGTATTCACTATTGTAGATATAACCATCAAGGAAAGAAATGGAAATATTAATTTATTTTAATTTATTTTAAGTTATTTTAATTTATTTTTTTATATTTAACTTTACTATATATTTTATTTAAATTTATTTAATTTATTTATTTAAGTTTATTCTAATTTATATAATTTATTTCAATAATAATTTAAAATAATGTATGTTTATTTACTTTATGTATTTATTTTATTTTATTCTAGTTTATGTCATTTATTTTAATTTATCTTCAATTTAAAATAATTTATGTTAATTTATTTTAATTTATTTTAATTTCAAATAATTTATTTTAATTTATTTTAATTTATTTCGATTTTCTTTCAATAAAATTTATTTGATCCTATATGTGTCATGTTTTCAGCCATACATATGTCACGTTAACGGTTGAGTGACTGAGATAACGGTCAACTTTGGTTTTGGCCAAAAAATGATAGTTCGTGTATGAAATTTACAATTTTTATTAATGAACTTAGATTTAAGTCTGGCACACGAGTTCATGTATGAATTGACGACGTCAAAAGTTCATGTTGGTTTTGGCCGTTTTTCCGCTAAACTTCGCACAAAGAAATTCAGCTAGAATGTTGGCTGTTAGATTTTTGTTGAACTCAGATATAGCTTGTACATCACAAATAAGTTTCAACTCCACCATCCTTACTTCCACACTTTCAGCATCATTGGCAAGGGCATAAACTTTCCATTTACAGTTCTTATCTACACGTGCAGCAACAATCCTTCCCATATCAGACTTTTGGATGTTGTAATGAAATAACCGTTTAATTGCATGCAATATAACATCACACTTGAACTCATTCTTTTTTGGGAAAACGCTACCAATATATATTGCATCCTCAACAGTGGAGGAGCATCACATAGGAAGAATGGTTTCTACTCATTTATGACATCATCTTCGTCTTGGGGTTGGACATCATTGCAAGGATCGTTGTGTATGTCTTCTATTCCCATACTGAATCAAGGTTTGATTGGGCTTGTCCTATTTTGCGGTAACTAATCTTGAACTTTTTCCATGTCCTTTAACAGATTTATAAAGATCCCAATCAAGAGGATATTCACAATTAATTAAAAATTTCCATTAATCAAAATTATAAGAGTTATCTTCCGTGTTACTTTCGTTGTATTCGTCTTGAGAATATGTTTATTATGAGCTTATACACGATCAACATATTTAATTTTTTTAAGGACAGGAGTGTCTCTCGACAAACCAATCTCAATATCAACTATTTCCAAACTTTTCTCCATGTCCATTACACATTTTTTCTTTCTTTTCTCTAAAATAGCTTCAAAATGGGCAACCTATTTCAAAACAACATCATTTTCAAAAGGGATGGCGAGTACATGTTCTTGATCTCCACAAATGACATAGATGATGGCATTTTTTTAAGTCAAGTAGACGTTGACACCATTTGAGTTAGAGATTACATTTAGAAAATTCGCAAAGCCTATGTCATTGGAGACCATGATTGGGGCATCTTAGCCTATATAAATGTTGATAACTCCATCGGGTTCCAATATGCAAGGGAAAGAATGTATTTATCTGCTAACTTAAAAGTTTGTTACGACCTTATCTTCAAAATCAGTGAAAGAATCATCTTTTAGCAGCGATGCGCATCTTCCAAACTCCTCTTTCAAGATCTTAAAATGTCATATCCTTGTATTTGTATACTTCCAATCACCAACTATGTCCAAGATACAGTTTTTCATGATGAACACTCTTCAAAGCCTCACAAACTGTAAATAAAATAACATTTTAAACTTACAGCAAAATACACTACATCAACCAACAAACCATATCGAAGGAGAATGGTATAGCCTACCTTTTACTCTTACCCACATATTCAACTCAGGTTTGAAATCTCTCGAACCTCTTCTAATTCTTAACTTTAAACAGTCATGTATAAAGTCACGAATGGCATCAGCGACAAAAAAAAAATTATTTTATATTTTTAAATTTTATATAGTTGTTTGTTTATAAAAAAATATTCACAAGTAGTGTAGAGATGTTCGTGCATTATTTTAAACACATTATTTTTGGTTTTAGTTTACAATTTGAGTTCTATAATTATTAGAAAATTGATATTCATAATTAGGGCATCAATTTTATTCTTTCTTTTGATGCGAAAACTCGTGTACAGCGCAACTTTCTTGTTCTTAGTTGGCTGCATCTCTATATTTCCCACTCTTTACCCTCAACAAGAATGATTTCCGACCCATGAGAATTTTAGGTAGGCATCAATGTCAACTATCATAGCAACACGATCCAGAGAGATATTTGTTACATTAGAGGTAGGGCACAATATTGCATCCACCAGAGCAAGGATAGCAAGCCTAAAACAAGCTAGTGGATCCATGTACGTCTTCCCTTCATCAGAAGCTTCATGACTTTTGATGCAGTCATTTTTTTATTGTTTCTAGAAAAGGGATTTCCAGATTTCATCCCCATTAGTGATGACCTTCGCTTTACCCTTTCTAGCAACTTTTTGTCACTCTTTATAGTATGTGGTCTTCTTGCAGTTCAACCTTATCACCATTGCAAAGTCTTGAATGGTGTACCTTATAGGCTTTCCAACATACAACCACCATAGCTCATATTTCTGATTTGTTAAGAGCTAGACATGATGTAGTGAAGATACTTAATTGAGAAGGTGTGATTACTCATTCTCATTAGAGGGCTGAAGTATGAATTCATCAATATATTCAAATGTTGTTCATTCTATGCAGACTAGATGATGTCAATATATTGCAGGTTGAAATATTTCTTAATCATGTGCTTCCCGATAGTTCACACTCATTCGTGAACATCCTCTTAGACAGCTCATTGTCTTCCATTGTTTATAAACAAATTCTACATACATATAATCAAGATGACAATACTATATGAGTGATATTAATATAAAATAAAGCATGTGTTTAAGGTACACATTCACCATTCAAATTTATATAATCCAAACTCGTAAACAATATATATTGATAAACATCCGCATTTGTCTGCAGTTTCATCGAATAATGATCACTTAACCAAATGAAACCAATTTGCATTTACTATGTTAGAAAATTATATACCATAACTTTTATAATAGTCACTTAACACAATTAGTCAACAGAAGATTCACCAAATTTAGAATGAATGTTCCTAAACTGCGAAATATCAAAAATGTACTAAATTCAAAACTAAGGAATTATCCAAACAAATGATCAAACGAGTGTAGACACAAAGTTAATATAGAATTACTACACTCACCCAATATGGCCAGTAAACAGTTATTACGTAATCGAAGTTGCAATCTTCTTCCCAAAATCGACAGAGTATCTGAACCCCCAAATTTGGAATTGCAGAAATGTACTAAGACAAAATAATTTGAAATCCATACTATTTTTAAAAATTGTATAGATATAAATAGCAAATCGAACTGCTAAACATTAATCAAAAAATTGTAAAACAATATTCTTGATAATATCGATAGATTCTCAACAAATTAGCCTGATATTAACAATATGAGGAGAAATTCACACAAATTTGATACTAAAGATGTATGAATGGAAGTAAACGGTGACATGTACGTTGGAATAGTGAAAATTAAGCCAGAAAATAAATACAATTTATAGTACTATAATGTAGTCTTAGAATCACGAGAAAATAACGGCATTGAGTTAAACAAACTTACGGAGTTAGTTGAATCCAAATTGCATGCAAGAATAACCAAAAAAAAGTTAGTTTCTCTTTGTTAAATGTTGTTAAGAAGTTACAGTGTTGAAATTAACTAAGAAGAAGAAAGAAACTGGTGTTACAAAAAAAAAAAAAAGAAGAAGAAAGAAACTGACAAAGTCAGTTTACATCCGTTTTTGCTTTTTAAAAATTTTTAAAAACTTTTTCAAGTTTTTTTAAAAAAACAAAATAAGAGTAGTTTTTGTATGTATTGAAGAATGTTTGTTGAATATGCATGATCTATTATCGCAAGCATGATTAGTTTGTGACTTATAATTTAGTTTATGGTTATTGAGCTAATATTCTCCTTCTTCTTCGTCTTATCACCATCATCATCATCGTCATCGTCATCATCATCATTATTATTACTATTATTATTATTATTATTATTATTATTATTATTATTATTGTTGTTGTTATTATTACTATTATTATTACTAGGAATTGAACCTACACGAATATCGTATGGGAGTAATACAATTGTTATAATTATTCATTTGGGATTAGACATCCAATTGTTTTATTTAGGGTATAATATTTAGCTTGATTTACTTTTTCTAATCATTCCATTGAGTTTAGCCATCCAAATATGGTTTATTTTTTCATTCAAGAGTTATATGTATTCCTTTGAATCTCTTTAGGGTATAGTTTTAGCTTTGAGTTAATAAGTTTTTATCATTTCCTTGGTTTAAACATTCAATTAGGGTTTATTTTACTGTTCGAAAAAGTTTTTATATAAAAATTATTAAGATAACTTATAAATTAATTTCTTATAACGTTTTATAAAATAACTCATAAATATATTATTTATACGGTTTTATAAGATCTCTGATAAAACTTTATAAATATGATAAAAAAATTTGGTGAAATTTTTTTTTGGCAGGAAAAATTTTTTTTGGGGGGAAATATTTAGTAAAAAATTGAGTTATTTAAAAGTTACATAAGTTATTTGTATTTTTCTTGTAAATATTTTACAAATATATATTTGTTTTGCAGGCTAGTTTAACATGTTTTAATTTCATTTACTCATTATATATAAACAATTCTATATAGCTAGAAATTAAATAGTAACTTAATAAAGTTATATGAACATAATTAAACAGTAATTTCTCAATTATAAAATTAAGTAATATAAATATAAATTTTTGGTTAATTTGTATTACATATATGAGCTTTAAACATTTAAAACATATAAATTTTTACACACAAAAAAACTTATGAAAGTTATTACATACAAATTATTTATACTAATGGATAATTTGCAAGTGGCCTTTAGTCAAGTGGTTGGTGGTAAGTCCACTAAAAGCAGACGCACATACACAACCAAGGATCGAGTCCTACCGTCTACAAAATTTATATAGGAATTTGGCTAACGGGCCAACCTTTATAGCCTATATTGATATTGCCGTTGACAAAAAAATAGAGTAACTTATAACTACAATAATAATATTTATTATTATTTCCAAAAAAGAGCATTTATTACTTGTCTTAAACTATTTCATGAGATATGTTATATGTGGTATTTCTAGTAACACTTGTTCATTAATACAATCTTCTTGATATATACACATTTGATGTTGTCTTTTGATTTGTTATTGGTATCAACACTATAAATCAACCATCTCAAAAATTGGTTGTTTCCTTAGTTGCGGGTTTTGGTATAGCCCTTAGTGAATCCAGAGAAACTTGGATTCCTCGTGTACTCAAGCGAAGAGAATTGTCATCCATTATGGATCATCCTTGGTATGGAGTCTAGAAAATGATTGTCCCCTGATTAACTTATACCTATCGGCCAACGTATTAGCAAATAAACTTAGTGATAGTGTTACAATATTTTATGTATTGTAATTTAGAGAATATACTACTTCCGGAACCATGTTTTTCCGAATATTTTAAATTGTATGGACAGCAGGAATTGTGATACCTTCTTCTATTAATGACATGAATGTATTATCTTTTGATAGATCCATTGAAATAAAATTCATGACATCAAAGTAAAAATATTGAAGTAATGCTTCTAAACCAATGGAATTATGTATCTTGACGATTACAAAACTGCCTGAGTGTTCTTCATAAGGCTCATTAACATTTATTCTACAAGAAAAAATGTGTCATCCATCATTCCATGAAAAATATGTAATACTATACTAGATAATGATTTGTGTGTGTTTTGATCCTTGTTCGGGATTATCGGGCGGTCGAGTTCAAGATTGGTATGTCTTCAAAATTTGAAATGTTGGATCTTGGGAAACTCATTTACTATCTTGGAATTGAAAGTGTATCATGGAAAAGATTTCATCGAGATTAAATAAGAAGGATATGCTAAGAAATCTTAACGGAGGTGGGTTTGGATTCTTGTAACTCAACACCTGTGGAGTTCGATTTGAAAGTTTCCAAGACTCTTGAAAACCTCAAGATTCTTGCCTAAGATATTTGTTACACACAAAACTGGACTTAGCTTTTTCGGTTGGAGTAGCTACTCTATATATGAAAAATGCACGAAGTCTCATGGAAGAATCTTGAAGCAAATCTTTTATATTTCAAAGGTACAATGGCTTTTTGGTTTATAGTTGCATTGAAACTGATCAAAAGAGATTGTAGGCTATAGTGATAGTAGTCATAACATTGATTAAAACGATTAAAGGAGCACAACTGGGCACATTTTCTACTATTGATCATCACCACTTACATGGTGTTCAAAAAAGAAAAATGTAGTGGCTTTATCCTCCTGGGAAGCCGTGTTCATGGCAGCAACTGAAGAAGCTCACAAGCCGTTTGGCTTTAAGACTTACTAAGTGAAATCACAGGGATAAAGACCAAGCAAATCAACATCAAAATCGACAACAAATCAGCTACCGCACTCACGAAGAATCATGTATAACATGGTAAAAGTAAACACATTCATAAACATTACCATTTCATACGAGAAGGCTTTGTGAAGGATTGGTTGATGTTGAGCATGTACCAAGAAACGAGCAAAGAGCAGATATCTTAACTAAGGTATTGGCGTGGATCAAGTATGTTGAAATTAGAAACTTGATAGGTGTACAAGACATGTCTAAAGAAGATTTGAAGCTTAAGGGGGTGATTATTGGATAAGCTTCAACAATTAGACTTATCTTGATGCCCAAGCAATCTAATAGTTAGTTAGAGTAAAGATAGGTTTATGATAAGTTAGATAGGTTTAAGAGTAATTTAATCCTAATAAGAAAATGAATCTGTGAGTTGTACAAATCATATATAAACCTTTGTTAAGTTTGTGAGAACTGTGCGACTTCGAGTGTTTAGTTTTTTGAGTTTTATTTTCTAAATTGAATAAGAAAAGTAATTTTTTATAATCGAAGTGTTTGAAATTTTGATTTCAACTAGTATCAGAGCTCTAGGTTAGTCGATCGTTGGAGAGGAGGATCATCATGTCGGATATTACTCAATTTACTTGGCCTAATGAACTCGTGCCTTCTTCTATACATTTCCGATGTTAAACTCGACAAATTACATGGTATGGGCGATAAGGATGAAAGTAATGTTACAAATCTATAAAGTATGTGAGGTAGTTGAAAGTGGATGAACTAACTCCGAGAAAAATGATATTACTATAGGATTATTGTTTCAATCAATCCCAGAGGAACTTATTTTATAAGTCGGTGAGCAAGATTCCGCGATGGGAATTTGGACAGCAATCAAGACTTGATATTTTGGTGCATATTGTGTCAAAAGACACGGATAGTATTAATGACTTTGCGGACAAGTTATCAGAATTTGCTTCAAAATCTGCTTCTCTTGGCAAATCTATCGAAGAACCAAAGTTGGTAAAGAAGTTTCTTAATAGTTTACCTAGGAGAAAGTACATTCAAATCGTCGCTTCTCCTGAGCAAGCGATAGATTTGAATACAATAAGTTTTGAGGATATTATAGGGAGACTTAAAGCTTATGAAAAAAGCATTCTCGAGGAGGATATACACGATGAAAGTAAGTTTCTATATGTTAATCAAACTCCTTGTCTTCAAGAGGGAGACGACATGGAAAAGGGAATACAAACCGTGGTAGAGGAGGAAAAACTCATGGTCAAGAAAGGAAAAATCAAGAAGATCTCAAAGGAAACAGAAATATGTCTGAAGTGATTTGTTTTAGATGTGACAAACTCATACACTTTGCATCCAAATTTCTGGATCGAAAACAAATATTTCATGAGGCAAATAAAGTGGATAAGTCACTTTATATGCATGAAGTATTGTTTCTAAATGAGGAAAATCTAATACCAAAGAAGTATGAATCTAAAGGAGGAGAAAAAGGAACTTGGTATTTAGATAATGGAGCAAGTAACCATATGATTGGTAACAAATCTTTCTTCTCAGAACTCAATTAGAACATCAAAGGAAACACAAATTTTTGAGATTTTTCTTATGTTAAGATCGAATAAAAATGATCAATTCTTTTCAAAAGCAAAGCCGGTGAACAAAGGTTAGTTACCAACATCTACTACATACCCGTCTTAAAGTACAAAATTCTAAGTTTGGAACAAGCTACAAAGGTTAGTTGTGATGTTATAATGAAGATACATTACTTGACATACATGATCCTAATGGAAAGCTCTTGGTGAAAGTAACTCGTTCATCTAATCGACAACACAAGATTGATTTGATGATTGGAGAACCGGTTTGTTTACACTCAAAAATCGATGATAGATCATGGAGATGGCATTCTAGGTTGGCACACGTGAATTTCAAAACTCTTAGAGCTATGTCACAAAAGTATATGCTTCATGGATTACCGAAAAGTGAAGTTGAGACAAGCTTTTGTAAACATTGGTTGATGGGCAAGCAAATCCGACAACCTATTCGTAAGAAAGCTAAGTATTGAACAGCAAAACCTCTAGAACTTTTACATGAAAATTTATGTGGTCCTATCACACTACCAACCTTCACTACTAACAAATACATATTTGTTATAATCAATGATTCCTAAAGATACGTATGGACTATCTTGCTAAAAGAAAACATTTATGCTTTTGGAAAATTTAAAGCATTTAAATTCTAGTAGAGAACGATATTAGCAAAGGAATCATTATACTAAGAAGCAATAGAGGCGAGTTCACTTAAAAGGAGTTTCATGATTTTTGTGATTCGAGTGGAATCAAGAGACATCTCATAGCCTCTTACACACCACAACAAAATGGTGTAATAGAAAGAAGGAAAATGACTCTTCTAGAGATGACAAGAAGTATTCTCAAGGCTATGAAGGTACCAAACATAAGGTTATTAATTGTTCCGGTAGCTCGACTGGAAACTATAAGGTTATTAATTGCTCATGCAGCATCAAACGGCTGGGAGAAACATCACCTAGATTTAAAAACGACTTTCTTAAATTGATAACTAAAAGAAGATGTCTATGTGACTCAACCTGAAGGCTTTGAGGTAAAAGGAGAAGAGCATAAGGTATACAAGCTTTCAAAAGCCTTGTATGGATTAAGACAAGCTCCACGGGCATGGAACACGAAGCTAAACCAAGTTCTCAAAGGTATGAAGTTCAAAAACTGCTCTAAGGAAACAACTGTATATCGCAAAGAAGAAGGAAAGCCACCACTTACAATTGTGATTTATGTTAATTATATATTCATCACAAGAAACTCTGTCAAGATCATAAACAAGTTCAAGATTGGTATGTCCTCAAATTTTCAAATGTTGGATCTTGGGAAACTCACTTACTATCTCGGAATTAAAATGTATCAAGGAATATATTTTATTGAAATATTAAATGATATGCTAAGGAAATCTTAAAAGGGGCGGGTTTGGATTCTTGTAACTCATCTTAAATACTTATGGAGTTCGGTTTGAAAGTCACCAAGGCTCTTGAAAAGCTCAAGATAGTTGCTTAAGATATATGTTACACACAAGACTGAACTTACTTTTTTGGTTTGAGTAGCTAGTCGATATATGCAAAGTCCATGCAAGTCTCATGGAAAAATCTTGAAGCAAATACTTTTATATCTCAAAGGTACAATGACTTTTGGTTTAAGGTTTCATCGAAATTGACCAAAAGAGATTGTAGGCTATAGTGATAGTAGTCATAACATTGATCAAAAAGATGGAAGGAGTACAATCAAGAACATTTTCTAGTATGGATCCTCACCGATTATATGGTGTTCAAAACAAGCAAAATACAATGGCTTTATCCTCTTGTGAAGCTGAGTTCATGGCATCAACGAGCACCTCGACAAGACATTTGGCTTCAAGAATTGCTAAGTGAAATCACATGGATAAAGACCAAGCAAATCAACATCAAAACTGAAAAAATCAGCTATAGCACTTACGAAGAATCCCATATTTCATGGTAAAAGTAAACATATTCATAAATGTTACCATTTCATAGAAGAGTGCATAGAGACTAGATTGGTTGATGTTGAACATGTACTGGGAAACAAGCAAAGAGCGGATATCTTAACTAAGGCATTGGCACGGATCAAATATGTTGAAATTAGAAACTTGATAGATGTACAAGACATGTCTAAAGAAGATTTGAAGCTTAAGAAGGTAGTTGTTGGATAAGGTTCAACAATTAGACTTATATTGATGTCCAAGCAATCTAATAGTTAGTTAGAGTAAAGATAGGCTTAAGACAAGTTAGATAGGATTAAGAGTTATGTAATCCTAATAAGAAAAAGAATATGTGAGTTGTGCAAATCATATACAAACCTTTATTTAGTTTGTGACAAAATAAAAGGTTTAAGAGTACTCGCTGATTAACAAGAGATACATATTTCAAAACCTGATAAAGAGATTTGAGAAATCTAAATAAACGAGATCAGAGAAAAAATTTCAAAACCAAATAATTACATGGTCATGAATAGTACTCACCGATTTGAACAGAAGTCACCGACTTCTCAAATTCTTTGGCCAGCGTGGAGAAAACATGTACCACCGTATAACCACACCGACTACCTCGTAATTGCAGCAGTGATACACCGATCTACGTTTTCTTGACTGCATATTTGGCAACTCAGTCAGATTTTAGAAAATGATTTTTGATGAAGTAAACATCAAAATTTCTTAAAAACACTATATGATAAAAGTAGTAGTTTATAATGCATACAACAGGACAAAATAAATTTGAGTAGTAGTACATACCGTAATGCAATGTCGTCATTGCATTGATAGAAACTAATTCTATCATGATTTTTGACTTTCAATAGTTTTGTGGATTTGTTTGCTTGAAATATGAAATATGTCTATTATTTATAGTTATTTAAAATAACTTCCAAGAAATAACATTACATTGTAGTAAGAAATTGAGTGAAAAGACATAAGGAAAAAAATACTAACACTTAATCTTTAAAAAAAAAAGATAAGCATTGGTTTGCAATTGTTAAAGGTTGTTTGTGAAAGGAAGTTAAATCAATAATATGTCTTTTCATTTTTTAATTAGATAATGCTCAATGCTATGCATGAAATATGTTTTTGTGAAAAATCAACATACATTTGTAATCAATTTTATTTATATATAATATTTATATGTGATATTTGTTTTTTTATTTTTTCATGGTTTGGTTTGTATATGTAAATTCATTAACTTTATATATAGTTGATATACAATAAATTATTTTATAATAATAACCGGTGTTGTCGATGAAATATATTTTTCAATCTCTATTGATCTAGATTTTGATGCATTACAATATATATATATATATATATATTTTTTTTTTACTCATGTCATTTAGGTTTTTAGATCCATGTTTAGGTTTTTAGACCCGCATTCATTTAAGTATTTCAATCCACATTTATTTAGGATTTAAAACCTGCATTCATATAGATTTTTAAATTCATGTTCATTTAAATTTGTAAACATATGTTCATTTAGGAAAACATAAATTATGTGTACATTTTGGTATTTAAAGTTATATTTTGTAATTATTTTAATTATTATAGTTTGAAATAAAAATAAGTAAATATTGATGTTTATTAATTTGTTATTTTACTTGGTGTTTTGAGAAAAAGTCACGGGATAAGTCTAAACAAAAGAGTGTTGTTCGTTAGTTATAATTTTTCCTATTATGATAATTGGTAAAAGTTTAAGATAGAGATTGATTATGGATATCTCTTATATGATATTACCTAAGTATTAGGAATTAGTTATAATAAATTGTTATATTTATTTAAATATATAATTGAAGATTAAATGTTAAATTTAAAGTTAACATTAAGGATGATATTCATTATGCTGATTATGACTTGATATAAAATCATGTGAAAGTATATAAATCTAAACTAATAATAATATTTTATTGACAATAATAATCGGTTATATATTGGTATCAAAAAAAATCATTTTTTACAATTATAAGAGATAAAAAAATATATGTGATTATTACTTCCTTGTAGCAAATTTATCACAATACTTTTTAGGTCAAACAGATTAATGTAATGTTTAAGTTAATACTAAATTTCTATTATATAGAAGATTAAGATTAGAAATTTTTTTTAATAGATCTGATTAGAAATATCTTTTTTATGATATACCATAAATATAAAATATTAGTTAAGATAAACATTTATCTATTGTATTGAGCCGGTAAATCATGTGACCGCGTCGATGGAATGTGGGACTTGATGTCCACATTTTAAGATAACCTATGATTAAACTTAACCTAGACGGCAAATCGTCCAACTATTTTGAGTATATACAATTATACATATGAAAAAACTATAAATTTGAAATGTTCTCTTGATAAGATATCTACGGTATTTAAGTTTAGTTAAAAGAACCAATCATCTCTTGGTTGAACTTTTTGAAATATTCTCTTGATAAGTTTCCGTCTATATAAGAGATTTTTGTTTGGTAATTAATTCGATTCGTGTTATATGTAATTTAAACCTTCCTTTTTATTATATTTAAAGTTAAAACAAATTAGTAACATTATATAGATGATAATAACAATAGTCATCTATAGAAGCTTATTAAGAGATAATTATTTTTTTATTAAAAGAAATAATAATAGATACAAATATTATATGACTGTTATATTATAGTAACAATATGACCTTAAACACACCAATATAATACGGGTTTAAGTTAACTCTAAAGTTTTATTATATATAGACATATAAATTTTCTATTAATATATTTAGTGTGCTATGTTTTTCTGAATAACTTTCATGAATTGAAGAAAAAATTATTGTTCAAGTAGTTATAAGTGAAACACACAATACCAATTAAAACAACACACAACACAAATCAAACGATAACAATCACTAAATAACAAAAGTAAAATCAATTAGTTTGGAATTTTTTAGCATTTATACTAGAAGTTTTTTTGTCACACTTATATTATGGTTAAACAATTATGAAAATTAGTTTTCATAGGAAAAAAATTAATGTTATAACAGTTTTATCTTTTTGGAAACATTTCTAGATAAAAGGTTTCAAATTATTTAAACCCAATTAAGAATTATAAAATAAATTTTGTTTATAAAATTTAAAGAGAAAACTACTAGAAAATGATTATTTGAACAGACAACAAAAAATGATTGGTTGAACATTTCACTACATCAAAATTTCGCACACTATTTATTTTCCATCTTCTCTTATAATTAATCCATTATTTGATGATAATGCTTCCATTTCATCAAGGTTTCTTAAACACCATGGATGATCATCTTCTTAATCTAATTTATATAACCAAATTCTATAAAAATATTAAAGAATTAACAAACTTTTATAACATAAATTGAAATTCTCTACTTCTAATTTATCTTTTTTCCCCAGTGGTTCATAAGTAGTGAGCATATTTCATTGGTTAGCTTTAGACATTCAAAATTTAAGACCATTTATTGCATATAGTTAATAAATGACATCAATATGGACTAATTCTGGGATCATTATTTCTCTGGATCTGGTGGTACCTATGGAAAACCAGAAACAATCTCATCTTGAATAAAAGATTATTTACAACTTCAGAAACTCTTATAGAAAGCATTAAAGATGCTAAGAAACGGTCGGAGGCACAAAACTTATCTCAACCAACTTCTAATCAGCTCAGGAGAGGGCCTTCAATTCCTGAGACTCTCCATTTGTGCTTCATGGATGCCTCATGGAGAAAACCACATCTCGCTGCTGGATTTGAATGAGTTTTCACACACATCCCAACTTCATCGGACCGAAGCATCTCTTTGACAGAAAGACATGTCCAATCCCTTCTTCAAGAGGAAGTCCTGGCTTTCCGAGCGGCAATCAAGAAGGTGTTAACTCTAGGAATCTCATACATGATCTGCTCTGATTCCCAAACCCTCATCTGAGCCCTGCAATTGAAACTACCCATCGATGAGATCTATGGAATCTTAGCCGATATCTCTATCTTATCTTCAAACTTTTCTACTTTAATTTTCAAGTTTGTGTCAAGGCTACAAAATTCAACAGCTAATCCTCTGACAAAGAGGACAGCTGAACATTGTAACCACAACTCGATCTCTAATAATTGCAAAGAATATTCTTTGACAAAAAAAAAAGTTAACGAATGACATCTTTTTTGATATTTTGTCAAAAGGCAAAATGGTCTACATACTCTAACTCCTCAAAAGAAATTATTCTAGTAGACTTTGAGTAGAGTTTCAACCAAGTTTTGAATATTAGCTGATCCTTAAGCAATTTTTAAAAGACAAGCTTTGAGCATAATATCATTTGATAGGTTTAATAAACTCCTGTGTTTATTATAAATTTTTAGTTCTTCGATGTCATCTAGTTGAAAAAAATTATTGCAATAATATAATATATACCAACATTAATCATTGCAATAAGTTGACTATCAATATTTCAGAATATAACACTCACCAAGTTTGTCAATAAGCCATTTATTTTATGTGCTCAAGAATATGATTTTAGCAAACAAAATTTCTTTTATATAGTACACCAACATAGTACAATCATTCACAAACAATAAAAGATATCTTTTTACAAAAGTAACGATCCTGATTTTATTTAGAAGTTTAATGCAGATACTTCTAATGATAAAAAAACTCACACAACATACATATCATTTTCAAATATTTTTTTTAAGATTGTTCCATGATTAACATTAGAAAACCAAAGTAGCCAATTGATCTTAACAAGTAAGAAACAAAATCAGATGTGAGTTCGTAAGAATCCGAGTAAAAAATGACTTTATGAAATGAAGTGTTCTACAAAGCAAAACTTAGAAAGGAATTCTCAAAATCCTAAGTCACAAAATATACAAGTGTCAAGCAAATAGAAAACTTACTAGCAAAACAATTTAGAGGCGGTTATTGAAACTGTATTTTTTTGGATTTGGTTGTATTTCAAGTCTAAAGTGAAATCCGGTGTTATTCAACACTATACTATTTGAAATACATTAAAATAGAATGTTATTCAACGATGTATTTAGTTGATGTATTCATAATCACCTGTTATTCACTATTTTTGATTGATTTTAATGTAATTGATTCTGACGTATTCTTGAGTTCTTTCACGACTAAATGAAATCATATGTTTAAAGTGAGGATTCTAAAATCCAAACTATTATCGAAGAAATAAAAATCAGACTTCCTTCCATCTCCTTCTATCGTTAAAATCTCAAAAACTATCGATTCCATTCTGGGTTTTTGCTTCTCATCAATCTACTTGTCGAATTTACGATAAAAAAAATCTACTTGTTGAACAATTAGGATGAGTCAATCAAATGGAGCACAACACAAATTCATAATAAAAGAGATCATTGATTCCACCATTGGCTTCTATTGGAGTTGTTATTGTTGCAAATTCAATCAGAGACCTAAATGTATGTTTCAATTATTTCCATCTTTGCAGAGATTTGAGGTCTTGTTTAGAGTTAGGATAGATCTAGAAACTGAGAATCGAATAGCTTCAATTCTATTACGAGAAGCAGCAGAATTGAGGAGACAAGCTGAGAAAGAAGGTGTTCGAGCATATCTTGAGAAGCCTAATATACGCCATCGACCTAATTCTAGATTTCTTACAGCCATTGTTCACGGCGTTCAGCAATGTATGCTTTTCTATTGACCCTTTATTCTTTTTCTCCATTACATACGTTTGTTCTTATTGATTTCTATTAGCAATCTAGTTTCTCAAATTTATTCTATTGGGGGTTGTTTAATAGACCTTTCCAATATACATCACTGTAGTTTTTGACATTGTTTGTTTTTGGAAGCACTAGCTGCGGTTTTGGAAGGGATTAGTTTTTTTGTTGGTCGTTTATGATCGAAACTTCAATAAGAAGGTTGGTAACATGTGAGAGTTAAGTTGGGGTTTAGGGTTTTAATCTGGATATTCTATAATAGTTTCTTTGTTTGTTCACTATTTGTTTTGTTGCTTAGAAAAGAAAGATATATTTGACAAGGGATTGAGTCTCATTTGTTTGATAAACGTGAATTTGTTAGGTTAGACTGTCTAGTACGGAATGTTGCTTAAAGCTCATTGTTTACTTTAACTCTTGAGTGTTATGTTTTCTTTCTATACCATACAGTAAATAAAGTGGTAGAAACTAATGAGATGTGGAGGGTTCGGAAGAAAAAGATTGAGCTAGAAGATGAAAGACTTAAAAGAAAAGCAACAGAGGAAAGTAGCAGTAGGCAAGTGAAGCAGAATGGTAATTTCTTGAAAAGGAGTGTGGATAAGAGATGCAGCTCGGGATATGAGAAAAAGGATGGTAGTGCATCATCAAACGGAAGATTGGACTCAGAAGATGATGCAGGCTTAACACTAAACCTAGCCAGCTTCCATTATTGTTCCTAGCCAGCTTTCCATTACTTTCAGCTTATGGACTCAAACTATTCCCAACTTATAATGGACAATTCCAGCTTAAGAACAAAAAAATCTTGCAAGTCCTCTAATAACTAGGCAAGCATGGAGTCTTCTAAAGAAGTCAAAGAAACAGTACCTTGCATAGATTTAAGGACATATAGTGATGCTATTGGGAGTCAATACATCACTATGGTACGAAACAATTTGCAGCTTTCCATTTTCATCAACAGATATTGGATTTGTGCAAATTTCTGAAAAACAATGCAACAAATCATGCTGATTATACTAATATCTTCTCAATATTCAAGAAAAGTATCAAAAAGATGTAATTAAAATTCATTTGATTTCGTGACTGTGAATTGCTTCTCCTCTTTATTATTGGTCAAAGCCACAACCACTTACATGAGCGTAGCTATATCATATCATTATTTTTAAATGAGAATTCCTACTTGTGTACCAGATTACTTTCCCAGAATCATTGAGTGTCGGCTAACTAAACATTAGATCCGGTCTTGTAAATTCCTAAGGCACACCACTTTTTGTGTGTGTGTCAATTCTGAGGTCAACTGCTCAAAAACATCCCCAGAAGTACTTACGAGTTCCGGCGGTTCATATTTAGCTACTTCTCTCCAATTTTGGACAGTTATTTTTTTTTGAAGATAACTTTCAAATACAAGAAAATCCTACCAAATCCATTAATAAGTCTTACAAAATCCACTACTGAGACGTTTAAAATCACACCTAATTCATCAAAATTCACAGTATTAAAATTCTTAAAAATCCCTGGTTGAATCACAGTATTAGTTATTTTTTTCATCTTCAATTTTAGGTGTAGTCGATGAAGGAATCATGAGCATGATCATTTTTTTAATGGCATATTTTACAGTTATTTAAAATGAATAACTTCTACATAATTTTAGTAACTGGTAGGCAGTTTTATTGTATTTATTTTCAACATGATTTTGGTGATTAATACGAAAATGTGAGATTAACTTAAAGTAATAAAAGTAACATTTCAAGCAAACTATTGTAATTACAAAGTTTGGTACTTATTACAAAAAACTTTCTTTTTATCACCATATGTAATTATTATTTGTTTTTTTTTAATTTGGCGTTTGTAATTATTTTTTTGTTAACAAAAAAGTACGAAAGAAATAATTCCCTAAATATTCGATAATGCAAAATAGGTTGTTACTGGTGGACTGTTCTGAGCTAGGTAAGATGGTGGCAGAACCAGAGGCATGGCCAGCCTTTAGTCCTTATTTGGAGGATTTTGCGAGGCTTAGAAGCGCGTTCCGGCTTTGCTCTGTCGCTGTGGTTCCACGTGCTCTAAACCATAAAGCGGATTTCTTGGCTCGATATATTAGAGGTTTAGACACGGGCTCTGAGATCGTGAATGATGTTCCTTTACATTGGTTCGGTGATTAAGATGAATGAAAGTTATGTTGACAAAAAAAAAAATAGGTTGTTACTTAGTTAAGGAAACACAAAAGAAAAATTATAATAAACCAACTATAAAAACCATACAAATTAAGTACTACAAGACAGGGTTTCACCAAGTATAAATCATAATGCAAACCTGATTCATTAAAGAAAAACAAAATGACTGAAACAGTAACCATATAAACAAGATAATTTCCCAGAAAAAAACCATTAAGTGAGGTCAATTGATGTCATTAGACACAATCGTGAGCTTTTTGTGTGTATTGCACATATATTCGTATCTTCAAACAGAGAAAATAAAAGAAAACATCTGAGTTTTGTATTGGTATTTCAATATTTTTAAAATGGTGAGTTTTATAAAATGATATAAGGACTTTTAAAAGAAAAAACAATTATAGAATTTTCAAAACCAGTTACAAAAAAATAGAAACAACAATAGTTCTTTCTCTCCCCCTCTCCCCCTTTAATGATAGTGTTAGTATTTGATGGTTCAAAAAATAATGTATTTCTTATGTTAGGAAAAAATCTAATAGTGATAAACAAGATGTTAAATAGTTAAAATAATAAAAACTATTAAAACACTATATAATAAAAGTATAAAAAATACAAAAGAGAAGTTACAATGAACGACACAATAATAGAAAACATCTTTTATATTGTTTTTTCAATATATTCATTTACAAAAAGTCGGGATCATTTTCGCAAATTATACCCAGACCAAATTCTCGCAAAAGACGAAACATAATTTCGTACAGAAGTAAAGATTTATTCTTGTAAAGAAAAAACCTAGTTTTGTAGGAAAATACTGAGACCAAGTTCTCGCAAAAGATGAAACATAGTTTCGTACAGAAAGTCAAGATTTATTCTCGCAAAGACAAAGCTAGTTCTGTACAAAAATACTAAGACCGGGTTCTTGTTAAAAAGACAAAACATAGTTTCATACAAAAAGTCGAGATTTATTCTCGCAAAGACAAAACCTAGTTTTATACAGATATACGAGACTAAGTTCTTGCAAAAGACAAAAAATAATTTTGTACAGCAAGCCAAGATTTATTCTTGCAAAGATAGTACCGAGTTTTGTACAGATATGCTGAGACCGAATTCTCGCAAAAGACGAAACATAGTTTTTTACAGAAAGCCGAGATTAATTTCTCGCAATATTTCCGAGTCTTAAAATCTCGTACATCTAAAGCCAAGTCTTAAAATCTCGGTTTAAGAAACAAAAGAGCGTACAAGTTTAATTCTCAAAGGGCCAAAACAATGGTTCATTCCTAGAAACAATCTAGGATCTAATTCTCGTATTTAATCAATAAAAATTCTCAGAACTCTGCTTCCTTTTTTCAAATTTGAAATTTTATCTTATGACCGAGTTGTTAACTCGACATAAATTCAATATCAAAACCTAAGTGTTTTGACTGATTTATCCCCTTAAAATTCCAAAAACCGTCATAATAGAAAAATCAAGTAATTGAATTCTTTTATATTCATGAAACAAGAGTCTTTATAAAGGCAGTATTACAAGCTAAAGCAAAACGGTCGCCAGAGACTGAGCAAAGAAAAATTAGTATACTTCTGTGAATCAAGTCTTACCACCATAATATGAGGTCTCTCCGATCTCGAACACCAGGACGACTAAGTCTCCAGGAAGAACTGCCGTCAAGGTTTCCCTATTGACAACTTCCTTGAATTTTCCCAACTTGGTGTTCACGTAATTGGAAACCGCAAGAGGGGTGTTCAAACCCTAATGCGATAATAGGCGAAGAACATTGTCAAAACCGGTGTGTTGGGCGAACGAAAGCTGAGCAGCCAAGTTGGCGTTGAGATCATTGAAGTGAGCAGCAATCTTCTCAAAGCGATCAGACATTTGATTACAAAGATCTTGAAAGATCTTCAGCTTTTCGGCATTCAAAGCCTTTCGGAAACAAATGTCAAAATTCTCCTTCATCGAGTCCAACTCGGAACAAAGCTTCAACAAAGAATCATTCGCCTTCTCAGCAGCTCTGAAGGCGGTGCTCTGATCTGACTCAACAAAATTAAGCGACTAAGTCAAAACCGCATTCTGTTCATTTAGCTTTAGGACATTCTCCTGTTCCTGCCTCAACTCGGACATCACCCGAGCAAGCTCCTCTTGAACCGCATTTAACCTAGATTTAGCAAGTTGAGCAGTTCTACGGATGCTTTCATCAGGAGAAGCCCGAATCCTCTCCGGTCTAGCAAGATGTCATTCAGATGGGAGATAAGCTAACCAGTAGAAAACACAATCATCAAAAACTTAAGATGAATATCTAAAATGACAATAATACCAAACTCAGAACCAAAGAGAATCAAACCTTAAAAAAGAGATAGGCCGTCTCCTCATACTCTTCCCTATTCTGTATTTTATTAGGAAGAAGCTCCAGAGAAATCCTGATGTAACACATCAGATCCATAATGTGTATGATTTTTGATAGCTTTAGAGTCTTGTTTTAGGTAGTTTTGCATCCGTCTAGATAGATTTTCTGTTTACTTAGGTCTTTTTAGGTTTGTTTTGCTTTCTTTGCATTTGCATTTGGAGTTTGGAGTTTATTCTAGGAAAATGAGCAAAAAGGAGCTAAACTGGAGCTAAGGACAGTAGGATCAGCAGCTAGGCAAAAAAGATCGTGCAAACTCGGATTGCTACCTCGCGGATCGCAAGGCGAGGACTGCTTGGAACGCTTAGGAAAAGACGCCTCAGTCACCAGCCTCAACCTATTTGCCGCGAGGGAAGATAAATCTATTACACTCAAACCAACCACTAAGTCTCAACCCCCGAGGACAAAAACAAAAACCACTCCTCGGTGCCCAAGCTCGCGCAAGGACTCCGAGGGCAAGATTCTTGGTTGACCGACTTAGGTTGGTTTCACTATTAGCGTTATGCAAATGACCCTATAAATACCCTCTAATCACTATCTTATCATTTTATTTGATGTTTAGCTGAAAAACTCTCTCTATTTTCATTGTTGCTTTCATTTATGATTGTTTAAGGTACTCTTTTATGATTATGCTTTAATAAAGATTATGATTAAAGTTTATATCATTTTCATCTTTACTTTCTGCAATTTTCAATTAAGTTCTTTACCTTTATGCAAGTTAGATGTACCCTACTCCTTCGCACTCAATCCATGAGGTGCGAGTAGATCCGTGTGGATCTTGAGGATAGGGTGATCGGAGGTGGATCCGTTTATCCCCTCGCCGTTCCAGGCATGATAAGAATTCAGATCTCTTCTCACATGACTAAGCTTAATGCTGATCTCTCCCTGATCAAGAGAGATCTGATTTGGGCCATGACCTAAGGCTAGCACCGGTGGAATCGGAGACCAAGTGCCATGTGAGTGATGGTTTAATCCACCAAGGAGAGATCTAGCATGTGGATCAGCCGTTGGACGAGTTGGGCTAAGTTTAATGCTTCCGGATAGGTGTGATCACGGCTAGCGCCATAATGGATCATCCGATCTGGTTAGGGGTCTTCACCATGAGATCAGGTTGATCTAGCCTTGTCCCGATCTAGCGATTGCTCAATAGAGTGCGGCGAGTTGGGATCGGCGAGTTTACCGCCGATCAAACCCTCCTTATCCTTTAGATATATACTTTTAATCTTATTTCTATCATT
>OVBA01001892.1:0-38842 GCA_900406435.1 Lepidium aucheri
AAATTGAGGGTTTAATTAGAAGTCAACAAAAATTTTGAGATTTAATAAATCATTGCCAGAGTTCAGAGTTCAATTTAACATTTTTAGTAAGTTCGATATTAAATTGATATTTTTCCCATTTTAAAACCTAGAATTAGTAGCTTACTGTTTTCTAAAATATGACTTTTATATCCTTGTGTTACATCTTATGCTTTTATCCCCTCTTTTCCTCTTATCTCTCTCTCTTCTCCAAACGAATGAAATCGTGTGTTTCTGGGTTTGACGTTCCGTGACGATTCACCATTTGAAATTCAAAAATTTGCTAAATATCTCTCTTTTCTCATCTCAACTATTTCATATTTCCCCACCACCACTCAAACCAAATTTCTTCTATCACGATTAGCTTCACCATCTCAACTATTTCATATCTCTCTTTTTCTCAGCTCTTTCTCTTTCTTCTTCTTCTCTTTAACCCTCTCTTTCTCTTCTCATTCTCATAGCTATACCTGATATATAATGATATAATGTTTTCGTTTCGCCTCCATAGGTTGGTCTCCTCGATTTCTTTCTTGGTCATGCTCTGCTGTTGACCTCGCGACTGTGTTGGGCTCACAACCTTGTTTGATTTTTCTTTAATGGTGATTATGTGAAATTAATAGTATTATATATCTCACTCAGTTAACATTTCGTTAACAGGTTTCATCTAATTTGTAGCCTACCATATACATGCTTGTGTACAGTTTAACTCGTCTATTACCATATACAATTTTTTTTATCCGGTTACATATTCGTTAACGAGTACTATCCAATTTGTAATCTACCATGTACATGTTGATGAACTGTCTAATTCATCCGTTACCATGTACAGGTAGTGTTATCTGGTAACGTAGGGTACCATCTAATTTGTAGCATCCCATTTGCATGTCTGTGTACCGTCTAACTTGTCAGTTACTATGTTCAAGTGGTATCTGGTAACATATTCGTTAACGGGTACCATCTATTTTGTAGCCTACCACGTATATGCTCGTGTACCATTTATCTCGTCTACTACCATGTACAAGTTGTATTATCCAATATTGTTATTTTTTGCGGGTATATAAATTATAATTCCAACATTACATTAATTAAATGATGCATTAAATGCTATTCACAAACTTAAAAAAAATTTAAATTAATACTAATCAAAGAAAAATCAGTCATTTTACACATATACCCCATATTATTTTCTCAATTAAAAAATTAAATAGGTAGTTTGCTAATTATACATTTCTTTTTGTATATTCACCAAATTAACTCTTTAAAATATAGAAGGTAAAATAAAATCGAATGAATTATACTAGTTGTATAGATTTTATTATAACTTTATAATTTTATAATAAATATTTTATTTTATTCACGCTAAATTTACAAAGTATATACAAAATTTACATACAAAATACAAAAATAAGACCTTTATATCCCTTATACAAAATTTACATACAAATTTTCTTTTATTACTTTTAATACTAAAAAAAACTAAATTCTCGAAATCTTTCACAATCTTTTTAGTTTAAATTAACATTTATCCCTCTTACAAATAAAATTATTAATAAAAATAGGGAGATTTACAAAAATAACCTAAAATTTATTTCAAATACAAAAACCAACATCTTTTGAATTCTATTGCAAAACTAAGTTATCAGGATAGTGACCATACAAAAAAAACTAAAAACGCAATTACATATATACTCTTCTGGTAAAAAGTAGACTTCTCTGGATACTCTTCTGGTAAAAAATAGACTTCTTTGGTAAAAAGTAAACTCAAATGATGTCTACTCAGATACAAGTAGACATTGATTAAAGTCTACTATATTGAGTAGACCCCAAATGATGTCTACTCAGATACAAGTAGACATCATTTGAAGTCTACTTTACTGAGTAGACATTAAATATGTCTATTTAGATACAAGTAGATTTTGATTGAAGCCTACTTTATTGAGTAGACCTCAAATGATGTCTACTCAGATACAAGTAGACTTCGATTGAACAATGTTAGTAAAAAAGAGGCCATGGTATTGTAACTCATGCAACAAATTTTGTCATTACAAGAGTAAATGGTTTGCAGTACATAACTTGAAAAACATAATTAATAGAACAAAACAACAAATCCTTTCACACTAGTCTTCGATCTTGCCTTTTGACACAAAGTATCTGCTCACCTCCTCCAATGTACCATCTTTTAGTTATCATCAACTCTAGTGACCTATTATTATCAGTAAGAAATAGCATCAATGACTAATAAAGTTCATTAGTGTCAATAGCATTGGCAAATAAATATGTTAACTTACACAATTCGGTCGAGTATGTCCCGGTTGCTTGCATTTTGAGCTTTTGTAATGCTGGAAAATTTTCTTAGCCTTGTTGTCGTGCAGCCTTGAAATTTTGAACCAACTCTGCCACCTAAATTTCTTCTTCCCACCAGGAAGAGCTTTCACAATTGGAGGAAGACACTATTGTTTTTGTTTTGAAACTCATCGGTCAGTTTTTGGATATATATTCCGGGCTTATGCTGCACTTAAATATTCCTTTCTATAGGAAGCACAAACAAGCGTACACACATGGAGTTCAGCATGTAATGCAGCTGCAATACCGTGTGAACATGGAACTTTCTTGACCTGAAATACACCACATTCACACATTCGTTGTTCCATCAACTAAGCAATTCCTTCCTAAACCCTTCACATAAAATTGCCAAGTGTCTACGCGTTCTACATCCAACTGTTCTGCATAATGACCACACGCTGCTAATAAATGTTGAACTCCCCTCGTATGGCATGTTGTGAGACGCAAGGCATCTTCTCTCCGCTTATAAAACCATATTCCTAACTTCTCTCGGATGAACTCCAAAATGTATGATATGGAAAATTCTCTTGCTAGCTTAAATGCGGCATTGAGAGATTCTGCAATGTTACTCGTTTGGATGTTGTATCTCTTACCTAGGAAGTGAACATGTGCCCACAGCATGTGTCCATTAAAGTCCAGAAGTCTGTACGCATATGCCACTCTTTTCACCAAATACATAAGTTGTTTTTCCTTAAACCTTGTCAAAATGTTATGCTATATTCAAACTCATCTTAACATATGAAATTATTGTTCAAAGATATTGGTTTATTTATATCATTTTAAAAAGAATTCCATAAGAATCTCAATCTAATTTGAATTTATTTTGACTATTACTAATACTTCTCAACTACAAAGCAAAATCTGATGATGGCCAATTAGTGCTTTGAAAGAAGTCGTGCAGCTCCGATCAATACTCAACTCACTGGGCGTTCAACTATGGAATTTGATGATGGTCATCAATCTTTTAACAGAATCACAATCAGAAAATCACGTCTTATCTCCTCTAAACTCTCTACTTGTAATAAACCATCCTTTAGATTTTCTTCTAATTTCTCTTCTCAACCAGTTATTCCTTCTAGGTTTCAGGTCCTTGAGAATATTCATGAAGAAGGTCAAATCTTAGAGGTTGAGGAAAATACTTCTGATACTCAGGGTTCTCGTCCGAATCTCACATCTAAAAATTCTAAATCAAAATCTTCTCAGGCCAGTAAAGGAGACAAAGATAAAGACTCTTCTCTTATATCATGTTCAATTTCTACAAAGAAAGCTTCCTCTCAGAAGCACTGATGTCATTTTTCCTAGAATATGGGGAGTTTTAATCTGCCTCGCAAACATGTTGCTTTAAAAAGTTGGATTTTAGATGTGAAACCTCTCTTTGGCTGTTTGATTGAGACTCGGGTCCTTCAGGATAATTCTATCAGAATTATAAAGTCTTCTTTCCCTGACTAGATTGTTCTCACAAAATATGACAGTCATCGTCTTGGCTGTCTTTGGCTTTGTTACTCTGATTCTGTTCAGGTGTCTTGACTTTCTAGCTCGGCTCAATGTTGTCACTATTATAGCTACTGGTGCTGTCTTTCTCTGTTCCGCTACCTATGCTTCTAACTTTGAAGTAGATAGAAGAAGTCTTTGGGAAAGTTTTATATTTTCTTAGAATTCTTATAAGCATCTTGGTCTTCCCTGGATATTATTGGGAGATTAGAATGAAGTTCTTTCTTATAGTGAACACTCCTGTAGTGGTGTTTATAGCTCAGCACCTCCTGGTATGGTCAGATTTTAGAACTTTATATATTTCTGTGACTTGGTAGATTTATCGTTTAAAAGTCCCAAGTTTACTTGGTGGAACAAACAAACGGCTAATCCTATTGGGAAAAAACTTGATCGTGCTCTTGTTAATGGTATTTGGCTTCATTCTTTTCCCCAATCCTTAGCTATCTTTGAAGCTGGGGAAATTTCAGAACATGCTCGTTGCTTGGTTTACCTTTTGTCTGGTCAGATTCAAGGAGCTTGTCGGCCATTTCACTTTTTCAACTTCCTTGCAGATCAATCTGACTTTGTTCCGTTAGCTAAGAGGTTTTAGGATCAGTATCCTCCTCTCTTTCACTCTAGATCTGCTCTTCATATGTTTCACCGTCGCCTTAAACTTTTGAAACCTGAGTTGCGGTCTTTAAAAAAGTCTCATTATGGTGATTTACCTCAGAAAACTAAAGTAGCTTATGATTCTTTTTGTAGTCTTCAAAATCAAGCCTTGGCAAATCCCGACCCTCTTAATATTATAGCAGCTGCTGAAGCCTCATCTCGTTGGCACCATCTTGCTCAAGTGGAAGAGAATTTTTATAGGCAAAAATCCAGAATTCTTTGGCTTCAAGCAGGTGACCAAAATCATGCCTTCTTTCATCGAGTTGCTCTGTCCCGGGCTTCCAAAAACTCCATTAAGCGTCTCATAACAGATTCTGGTCAGATTGTTACTGACATTGTTAGCATAAAAAAGGACGCAGTGGATTAGTTTACAAAATTCTTCAGTCAACTTCTCAGAGTTCAACTTAGAGCTCAAACATTAATCTTGGCTCTTTACTTGACTAATGTTGTTCATCTCGACAAGCTTCTTCTCCATGCCTTCTAATAAGGCTCATGGCCCTGATGGCTATAGTGTTGAGTTTTTTAAAGCTGCTTGGTCATTTGTGGGTGCAGATTTTATTAGGGATCAATGTGACGAGTCTTGCTATAGTTCCAAAACATTCTGATTGCCATCTCCATGAAAGCTTTTAGACTTATAGCCTATTGTAATCTCATTTACAAGGTAATATCTAAAATCCTGGCTAATAGATTGAAATCTCTCCTCCCTCAAGCCATTGAATTAAATCAGACTTCTTTTGTCAAGTCCATCCTCTTGCTTGAAAATATTTTACTAGCTACTGAGCTTGTTATAGACTATCATAAACCTTCTATTTCATCCAGAGCTACATAAAATTTGGTATTTCTAAGGCTTTTGATATTGTTTAGTGGTCTTTCATCAATGGTGTTTTGCATTCAATACATATTCCAAACTGATAACAGGATTTTACCTTATTTGTCAAATCCTATTACACTAAGATGTCGATGTAGTATAATAGGTGTCAATCCAAGTGGGAGTGTAACTACCAATCAGAATATCATAGACTACTCTAATTCAAGCCAAATCGGTTTAATGGTATCAGCCTAAACGAGAAATTTAAACAACAAGAAACAATAATATAAAGTACTAAGCAGAAAGAAAGTCTAAATTAGGAGGCGTAAAAGAAATGAAAGCAAAGTGTAGTAAATCAGAATGCAGCGAAAGCAGAAATAAAACTAGCGCAAGGAATTAAGCAACATGTGAGAAAGTAAGGTTCTTGAGGGGTAGAGATCATGGACCAGCGCCTCACTTAAATTTACTAAATCACTTAACAAAACTTTAACATAACAAGTTTCTAGCCAAGTAGTTCACACATAATAAATCTACTCTCGTGGCAAACAGACTCAAAAAAGCTACCAACAGACCTTATCATCATAAGCGTCTAACAACCTAACTGGTGTGAAGCAAAAACTAATTTGAGCCTAATCAACACTTTAGACATTCAATCTCCTTAGCTAAGAATGCAAATCTATGAAACGGTTAAATCAGGCAGTTTATTACACATTTCAAGTACCGTCTATGAACAAATTTTGATTGATCAGAACAACATAAGCATTTAACAACACTGAAACAGAATGAACCTAAACAAAATCTACTCTTAAGCGACCTAGTAAGCTTTAAGATCCACACTGGTCTAATCCACTCCCTCACAAACCCTAGCTAATCTACTCAGAACACATATGCGAAGCAAACGGAATAACAATCAAAGTAGATGACATGATCATAGAATTTAGGATGAAAAATACTTCAATGAAATTAAACTAAAATTGCATAAAAGATCATAAATCTAAGGAAGAATTCTTGTTCTGGAATTACAAAAATGGAAATCTCAAAAGATTTCTGAAGCAACGCTAAAACTTAGATTCCTCTCTCGTAACATCCAAGGGGTCTTTATACTTAGACCCTCGCTTAACATAAAAGAAGAGAAAATCAACATAATGTTTCGAGACTAAAGATGGTTAGTCCCAGTAGGTGTAGTGACCCATTTCGAGTGGTGAGCGCCTTAGTTTGACCCTTTTAATAAAGTGGCTTTTTGAGTGTGAATATGTTTGGTATCACCATCGAGTGACAGCGGGTGGTGGTGAGTGGCAGCAATGGGGACTCAAATTTAAAATCGAGTGTTATCATACTCGACTATGAACTCAAGTGTTCTTCTCCTCGTTGCGCTTATAGCTTATCATTCGATCCTAAAGCTTCCATAATGTTCTGGATGCTCCAACTATGCTCCAAAGTACCTGAAAACTCTTCATATGTGACATGCGTGCAATGCGAATGTAAACTGTGCAAACGAAGCTAATAAGACCCTAGAACATGTGCAAATGTTATGAAATGCATGCAACATGAACTAAAAATGACACCTAAAACATAGTGAAATACACATATATCACCGACTTGCTTGTCAACTGGATCTTCAAATGCATCTCTAAAGCCTCTTTTTCTGTCTCAGTGAATGGTGATTTAGAAGGTTTTTTCCCTAGTGCCAGAGGTATTCGTCAAGGTTATTCTTTGTCGCCTTACTTTTTCTGTCTCAGTGAATGGTGATTTAGAAGGTTTTTTCCCTAGTGCCAGAGGTATTCGTCAAGGTTATTCTTTGTCGCCTTACTTTTTCTGTCTCAGTGAATGGTGATTTAGAAGGTTTTTTCCCTAGTGCCAGAGGTATTCGTCAAGGTTATTCTTTGTCGCCTTACTTTTTCTGTCTCAGTGAATGGTGATTTAGAAGGTTTTTTCCCTAGTGCCAGAGGTATTCGTCAAGGTTATTCTTTGTCGCCCTATATCTATGTGATAATCAACAATGTGTTATCCAAATTACTTAACAAAGCTGCAGCTTGTGGTCGATTTGGTTACCATCCTACTTGTCAGCCTACTCGACTTACTCATTTCAGCTTTGTTGATGATATTCTGATCTTCTTTGATGGTAATCCCTCCTATCTCTCTCTGGTATCATTGGTGTTATGAATGATTTTGCTGCTCTTTTTGGCTTGAAATTAAAACCGGTCAAGTCTTCTGTTTTTACTGCAGGTTCAAATCAGCTTCTTTTAAATGATGCTTCATCCTCGGGTGGTCTAGTCATTGGAACCTTTCCTATTAAATATCTTGGTCTTCTTGTAACTACCAAATCAATGTCTCAAAGTGACTATGAGCCCCTTATTGATAGTTACAAAACCAGAATGTTATCATGGGCTTCAAAAACACTCTCCTATGTTGGACACTTACAACTTATTAAATCTGTTATTTTGAGCACTTTGAATTTTTGGTGATTGGTCTTTAAACTTCCTTCTCATTGTTTGAACGAGATTAAAAGGCTTTGCGGTATTTTTCTCTGGTCTGGATCTCTGAATGGTAATGGAAAGCCAAAAGTCTCTTTCCATGATGTGTGTTTACCTCTTGATGAGGGAGGACTGGTCTTACGCAAACTTAGAGATTCTGCTAAGGTTTTCTTGCTTCACTTGATTTGGAAGCTTCTTTCCTCAACCTCTTTCCTTTAGGTTGCTTGGACTCGTCAATTTTTACTTTGATATTATTCTTTTTGGGATGTTAAAGCAAGTCACAAAGGCTCTTGGATTTGGAAAAAACTGTTGAAGCTCAGAGATTTAGCTTATCATTTTATCAAGGTTGAGGTTCATGGAGGAAAAGATTCTTATTTTTGGTTTGATAACTCGTCTTCTTTAGGGAAGCTAATTGATACTACTGAATTTGGTTCTTGGGTCTCTCTCGATCAGCTAAAGTTGCAGATGCCCTTTCAGACCCCTCTTGGACTAGTAAGCTGACTCGTTGTCGTCCTTTCACCTCTTTATTAGCTCATTTGCGTGACTTCCCTTATCTTTGACCTGATGCAGATCATGATCTTCTTCTTTGGAAGCACTCGCGTGATACTTTCAAACCCTACTTCTTATCATCCACTAATTGGGATCAGATTTATACTCCAAGTACCAAAGTCTCTTGGGCTAAAATGATTTGGTTGTAAGCAAGCAGTCCCACACTTTTCCTTCATTGCGTGGCTGGCTGTGAGAAATTGGCTTTCTACAGGCACTCATATGCGTCTTTGGGGTGCTATTCAACCTTGTGTTCTTTGTGAAGATCATGATGAATCCTGATCACCTCTTCTTTGCTTGTCCTTTCAGTTTTGTTGTTTGGACTGAGCTTGGTTCTAAGCTTTTTGGTCAGGCTACTCCGGATTGGGAAGACACAGTTGCATTTTTTCTCTTGCCTTGTGCTTCCCATTTATCCTTCGTCCTGCGGAGAATATTGTTTCAGACTGTTGTGTATTATATTTGGCAGGAACGTAATACCAGAATTCATCATGGTCAATGGAGGGACTATAAGGCTCTTCTAGGTCTTATTGACAAAGCCATTCAAAATCCCATTTCATCACTTCATTACTGATCTCCTCATAGATTATCTCGTCTCCTTCCAAAATGGTTTGAGATGAGATCTTAATCTCTTTTTGTTCCTGCCTTTTGTAAATATATTTTGCGCTTTGTTGCGTGATTCTTTATTACTCTTGTACATTCTTCTCTGATCAAATAAATTTAAATTTCATGGAAAACAAACTACAAAGAAAAATCAGATAATCTAACTATTATTTAGCAATAGTTAAAATTTAAAGACTCTTACATGACCAAAGAAAAAGATAAAGACTCTTGTAAATTCAACAATTTGTAGATTATTTAATACTTTTCCGTTAGCTTATTCATTTGGAGAAAAAAATAGAAGATTCCCAATATCTAACGTTAACCAACTATATATTCAATTTTTTAAAAAACAATTTTGGAAAATAAAACAGAATCTGGTTTGATATACATTTGTATCCCTATATATATCTTATATATTAAAGTGGGAGACACTTTCATTTTGACCGTATTATAAACTGTAGGATAAAATTAACCTAAAGTTTATAACAACCCTTAAATATAGTGTTAAGCTAGGTTTTGTTACATATTTATATTCAAAAATTTAAAATTAATAAAAATTTAATGGGAAAACTCTAACACAATAAAAAATAATAAAAATATATTGATTACTGATTGTTTGGATTCGATTTTCCAGATACATAAACTTAGGACACATTCTGGTATTTTGTCGAGTTCAATTTATTTAATTTGGTATTTTGGTTATTTTTATTTAAAACTTATTCAAATATATTTTTTTGGACAAATTTTGGTTTGGTATAATTCGAGTTTGGATTTGAGTATTTTTTATATAAAAATTCCAAATTTTAAAAAAATTTCATAGAAAAACTCGAAAAAACTAAAATTTGGTTCTTGATTTGGTTTGGGTCCGGATTTGAGTTCAGTTTTTTTGGGTACATAGTTTGGGACCCATTTGACTATTTTTCAAGTTAGGTTTCTCTAATTCGGATCAATTTTGGTTCGACTTTCGGGCCTCTAAAACAATATCTCGAAAACAATAATCCAAAATGGCAACACAGGTCTAACAATCTAGACAAACAATGTTTAAAACAATCAAAGTAATCCAATCCCACCTTATAATGCGGGTATAATCCTAGTCTTATATATTAAAGCTGGAGATACTTTCATTTGGACGTGTTATAAATTATAAAAAAAAATTAACCTAAGATTCATACAACCTTTAAAAATAGGCTTAAGGTAGTTTTGTTACAGATTTTTATATAAAAATTCAAAATTAATAAAGACATTAATAAATTTTAAAAAGCTAAAATTAATAAAAATATATCGAATATAATTTTATTATGGGTTCAGGTTTGAATTTTGTTGTCCGAGTACATAAATTTAGGATCTATTTTGGTATTTTTTGGGTTGGTTCCTGTAATTCGGTATTTCGAATAGGGTTTGGTTCGGTATAGATCAAGTTTGGGTTCGAGTATTTTTATATAAAAATTAAAAATTAAAAAGGGTACATAACTCATTTGGGTATTTTGTCAGATTTATTTTCTTTATTTTATGTCAATTTTGGTTTGGATTTTGAGCATCTAAAACAAGATCTCGAAAAAAATTCCAGAATATCAAAACAGGTCTAAGAAACTAAATAAACATAGGTTAAATAAAATAATCAAATTCCGCATTATATCGGGGGTATAATTCTAGTAACATTTTAATAGAACAAGATAAACTCATAATTATTAAACAAGTTTAACACAAAACTCTAATCTTCTCGAGCAATCCAGGATCCTGATTTTTAATTTTTTTACCAAGTGAAGTAAAATTCATATTCCATGGTTAGATCTGTCGATATTATTGATTTTTTAGTTAATGTAACAATTGATCTTAATTTGTTATTGTTTATTGACCTAAATTTGATTAAACCAAATATAATGATATTAATATGGGTAAATTAACTCAATATCATAAAATAAGAAACTAATTCACTAACTAATATATCATTTTCTTGACCAAAAAAAAAACTAACATATCATTTTCATTATTAAGAAACTAGCTGTGGACCAGACTGCTGTTGTTACAAAATTAATCCTACAAAAATGAGAAATCAGATTTGCCTTTTTGCCTTTCACCTTCTCCAATTTGCTCTGTACGCTCGACATGAGCATTTATTGGAAGATATGGATCAAATTTTCGCTTACAGCACAAATACCATCATCTTTTTAAGGGTTTTTGAACTCCACCGATCAGTTTTTCTTAGTTTGTCTATCTGTCTTAGTTTTATTCTCTGGTTTTTAGTGATTTTTGGCTTGGGTAATAATTTGGACAGTGACAATTGATATTTATCACTTGTTCTCTGGTTTTTAGTGATTTTGGTTTGGGTAATAATCTGTTTTTTTGGTATTTTGGTTTGAGTAATAATTCAGGATCAGATTATACATCTGGTAGAGACGAACTGGATTTGTAGATTTTATAACAAAATCGAAGTCTTGTAATGGGGTTGTGATTTCTTCAGTATTTTTTGGGGATTCTAACTCTTGATGACTTTCGCTAGCATAACCGTTTCATTTTCTTAAATTTTTAACAAGAACCATAGCTAGGGATGAAAGTGTGCTTCAGACACTCATGAAGAAGATGAAGTTGAGTTGACGCAAAAACTCTAGTTCTGCAATTTCACGTTGTAATTCATAATTTTTGCTATAATTTTTTTAGAGTGAGACGAATGGGTTTATCGTATGTTGTTTAGGATTTAGAGTTATAAAACATGGAAAATGAACAAAAGTCTCCATGACTCTTGATTTAAAAAAAATAATAGCTAACACTATGCTTAGATCTTAGAAGGCAGAATTAACATAATTTTTTTTTTTGCAGCAAAGAGGAAAAGAATAGTGTAGGTACACAAGTTTAAGGTAACTGCAAAAAGGGTCCATGTTCTTACTATACTAGTATAGGTTAAAATAAAGGCTGTGAATAGAAAATGAGAAAATAACTGCAAACGTAAACATAACTGTAAACGGTTAAACTAACTGCAAAACTTTGTTAACGCTGCAAAAAAGTTAAGGGGTGTTTACATCATTTTGACAGAATTAGACAGGTACACCCATGTCGGAGGCATCCTTCACAACTTCTTCCGTCTGCATAAGAACGTTACTCACTCATATATGGTGCTACCATTAACAACACCTACAGAAGGACGACACATTATTATGCTTGTAAAGGACAAGACAAAGAGTACATATAACTGCAAAAGATTATATATAATGTTGAATTTATCTTCAAACGTTAAATTTATCTTCAAATCTTTCCTTTAACTGTGATTTAGGGGCGAGACATTGGTATACTTGTATAGAACATCAAAAAAATTGATACTAGAAAACAAAAATAGAATGTAAAAATGTATTTTTAACTGCAAGCGTTGAAAATACTGAAACCATTAAATTTAAATGAAAATGTGCAACTATTGCTTACAATATTTTGGTTGGTCTGATTGGATACACCCATGTTGGAGGTATCCTTCATCCCCTTTTTCTCCCTGCGTAAGAACATTAGGCAGTCATGTAAGTTGATACAAATAACAACACATATTGAAGGACGAGATTTTGTTAAACTTGTATAGGAGAAGACAAAAGTTATGAATAGAAAACAAGAAAAGAACTGCAAATGTTATAACATAATTGTTAATGTTAAAAATAACTACAAATTTTAATAATGTTGCAAAAAGGGAAATGGGTGTTTATATAAAGAACCTACTGCTTAAGAACTTCTGATTCAAAACAAAGTACACACAACACAAATAGACGCAATCAAGCGCGAATCTTCAAAAATCATGTTCTAACTCTGACTCAGACCCAGTTATGCGGTTATCATGTCTTCATCTCTAACTACAGAGGAGTCCGTTGAGATGATGAACTGGTCGTTAAACTACAAATAAAAGTTTTGCAATTATTACATATATAAGTTTATATATGCAAAACAAATATGTATTGGGTAACTAAATTTTTAAATTCAACTGATTTGTTTGCAATATCATTATAAACAAGTCGAAGATTCATTTGCAAATAATAGTTAGGCCTAGTTATACAAGTGATTTGTTTGCATATATCATTTTTCATTTGCAAATAATAGTTACTTGTTAAAATAATAGTTATTGGATAAAATAATAGTCACCGGTTAAAATAATAGTTAACGGTTAAATATCTTCATCTTCTTCATTGGTGTTAAAGCTAATAAAACACAAATCAACAGAGTAACCTCCAAAGCAAAATTAAAAGAGTAATGCAACTGAACTAATTTTCAACAGTCCTCAAGCTCTTAGAAGACGGAGCAAAATCTAATTTTCCGATGAGCTTGTTATTGGAAAAAATCACGAAACCAAATTCAGACATTTCAAGAAACCTCGATCTGGTTTCATCAAATCTGCAATAACAAAGAAAAGCAAATCGAATATTCATTCAATTTTAACAAATCATTCAATTTAAAGGTCAAAACTTTCTCTCGCTTTAAAAATCGAAACTTTATCAAAACCCATTTGATTTAAATGAAAACAGAGATCGAGATAGAGATAATGGCTATGGAATGTGTGACAATGAGGGAACAAGAGATGGAAAAAAGAATTTGAGAAAAGTGGGGATGAGAAAGAAATTGAGAGGAGGGTTATTTGAGTTTGTCTACAGAAAACCTAGGCTTATTCTAAAACTAATTTCCAAAACTTTATATGATATCCATTATAATTTCTCTATTAATATTGTTTGAAATTTGATCGAATGAATTATACTTGTTTAAAAGCTTTTGGTTGATTTGATTTAATTATAGGGTTTTTTTTTTGCAATGGAGTTAGTTAGTTAATTTATCTCTATTTATATTTTAATAAGATTTGACTATTTTTGGTGTTATTTCTTTTTAGAATGAGTAACGGATTATTTCTTTTAGGATATATATTTAGATCGATTATCTACTTGATAAATTCTTATCAAATATTATCCAAAAATTTACGTATATAATAAAACTGATGATAATATCATTAAAGCTAAAAATATTTAAATATAATTTAATTTAAACTAAAAATTTTGAAATTTTCTTTTACATAATATATGATAATAAGATAGTGTGTATAGTAAAATTAATACATTAATATTTATTCGTAATTTAAAATTTTTTGTATCAGTTAAACAATATTAAATATCTAAAAACCAATTATTTTAACTGAAATAAATATTAACATCATTTATAATAAGTGATATAAAAAATAAATTTAATTTTATACAAATGACAGGAAGACTTAAATTCCAAGATTGGACTCTTAGCGGTCGCTCATCTTGCAGGGGTACATAGGAGTATATATTTTGTATATAATATCTTCGTATGACTAGCTAGTTAGTTAGACGTGATCTTATATCTAATTGTGTATATATATACCTCTGATGTACTTGTTACTTTAACCTAATGCAATACATTATTTCTCAAGCCTACAGAAGTCGTCGAGGCTCATAACCAGAGTAATGAGAATCCAAAATAGGGCCATTATTAGGACAGAGAAGCTTAAGAAGTGTTCCAAGAGAAAGTCTCAGACTAACGTCAACATGCTCACCAATAATGTAAAGATTATCGTCTAGCAAGGTAAAATCAGAGTGCTGCCAAGTAAAGAAACAAAATCTCACCAATTCCAAAAGATTTATCTGCGCAATAACAAAGATATAAACCCTAATCATTGAGGAGGTAATGCAGAAATTAAGATATTCCACAAGATATAAAGAAGGGAATAACGATATTCCACAAGATATAAAGAAGGGAATGACTTATAAATACCAAGGTTATCAATCTAAGAAAGCAGAATGAATCACACCGATAATCACTAAAAAATAGTACCGAGATTGAGAAAGAGTTCGGCTCTAAGCAAATAAATTATCCAAATCTCTTATATTTTCTTGCTGAATCCAATAATTCTTATTTGTGATTTTTTTGATGCATAAAAAATTTTGCACCCATCATGGGCCAAAATAAGTTTTTTCTCGATTCAGGTACATAGTTAATAAAAATGGTGACCAGAAGCTAACAAGCAGCACTCACAGCACAAACCAGAATGCCGTCCACCAGTACCACGAACAACGCGGTAATCCCCAAGAAGACAATGTATTTGGCACACAAAGAACATGCAGCTAGAAACAATATTCAAGATCCCGACCTGCTAAACCGGTCCCGCAGCAGAAGCGTACATCATCCAAGCTCTAGACCGTGGTCGGAATCCTAACCAAAAAGGCCAAGCAAAAAAAAAAAGAGCAGAGACCTTGCCATACAATTGGAAAGGCAAAACATTGCACACCAATAATAGATGGAACAAATGAGTCGTGCCAATGAACAAATGAGACATACACTCCTGGGACGAGTTCTTATCCCCGCGACTGCGGAAAACCACAAATCGGAGGAAGATTCCAAGGAAGGACAACACAACGAACAGGAAGAGAAATGATCAAAGGTAGTGTTGGAGGCAACAACCCTGCCCGAAGATGATAGTCTGACTAGGCTCATGTCCATGGTACGATAAACATAAGCGGACTATTGAGCAATAAAGACGTAAGTACACTGGAAGAGCACCTCAACACCATAATTGCATCGCGTGATTAAGCAGACTCAAAACACACCCTTCACAAGGAGAATCGCCAACGCGCATGCCCAACCACAAAAAAGCTAATGTTTCCATAATACTCCTGAGATTCAAACACATCAACATTCTTGAAATCATTTCCCCTAGTGGCGGATAGGGCATACCTCTGATCAGAAAAACAAGATCCCGGCCTCTGTCGCTTCTTTTTAGAGAACCTCTAAAGCATAGTGTTGGACTTGTTCTCGGCCCTCAAACTAAATTTGATCAACAGATTCAAGAAGTTGGTAGAGTCTTTCCCTCAAGCAATACTCGTTCTTTATCAAACATCGCATGATGGCGAAAAAACTCATGAGCATGAGACAGGAGAAATACAAGGCCATATGTCAGTTCGTTGATCGATTTAAAGACATGAAAGCCAAAAGCGTACATGTAGATGATGAAACTTTCATACTCACACTCTGTTTTGCATTATGGCCCATATCACAATTTGGGGCGAACCTACTACAGAACCCGCCAGCCACCCTGGACCATGCGCTCTACTACTCGGTCAACTACGCAAACTAGGAGGAAATCAAGAAAGCTAGAAGAAACCAAAAATAAAGGAAGCAGAACCCGCAAAATTCAAAAGATAGATGCAGGGACATGATGCTCGACTAATAAAAAGGAAACACTCCTACACTGTATCCAGAAAAGGACCCCCTAAAGACTATGGAGACTAGGACCCGAAGAAGTTCTGCAACTACGACCAAGCCAAAAGACATTCCCTTGAAGAATGCTGATATGTATGGTTTTTAGCACATTTCAGGAGTTCTATTCAGCCGTTTTTACATGCATATCTAATATATTATCGTCATTTTAGAGTCCAAATAGCTTCATTCATTTGCATCAGCATGCATATTGCATTCGAGGGGATTTAGGTACTGAAAGTGCAAAAATGGAGTTTTCTGGACTAGTGGCTAAGAAGAGATGCAAAGTTGCAGTACTTGGAGTGTGGTTGGAGTATGGAAACAAAAGAGGATGCTCGAGTACAGACCGAATCCCATCATACTTGAACTGGAGTGGAGTGGCGAAGGAAACGTGAAGAACTCGAACTGTGAGCTGACACTCGAATGAACGCAGGTTGCACTGGAGCTGCAGTTCGAGTATGTTTATCTTGAGACGCAAGGTTTCTGATCATGGACCTGATCAGTGTCTGGATTGAGCTTGGCTTCAAGATCCACTGAAGATTGGGCTTTTTTCTTACTGGGCCAAATTTTATTGTGTTTGTGCGGAGTTCTCTATTTACTTCGAGTGGGGGATGATTTTGGGGATCTGTCCAGTTTTCTTATCCGAGTGATTATTTTGTTGTTTCGAGTGAGCAGACATTAGGTTTTGTAATCCCAGAACAAATCTTTATGATTTGAGTTTTACGTTTTTATGCAATTTAGTTTTTACGTTCAGTGTTGATTTCAATTTTCATTCGAGTGCTTGATCTATATGGGCTAATATGAATTTCGTGTTTAGCGTTAATTTCATGAATTCTGAGTAGTTACCTAGGGATCTTGAGGATGAGTTAGATCAGCGTGAATCTTAGGTTTTCTAGGTGCTTGAGGTTAGAATTGTTAGGATCTCTTCTATTTTGGTGCGTTAATTACTAGCTCTATTCTAATCAACTAGAGCTTGTTGTGAGACGCTCTAGCATCTTATCGGTGTTTAATAGAGCGTCTGAATGAACCACTTCAGGGATTTACACACTCGACTTGAGGGATCAAATGTCCGAGGTGTGAATTGGGTCTGTTAGACATAAAACGCATATGGGGATAGGATCTGTTAGTAGTCAACTCGAGTTTGTTTGCCACGAGAGTGGATTCATTGTTATCATTATCGCTGTCTAGAGATTAGCTTTATTGAGTGTTGTCAAGCGTCTAGGTGGTCTAAGAGTCACGCTGATCCATGACGCTCACCCCTCAAGAACTTGTTTTCTTATCTTGCGATAAATATACTCTTTACATTGTTGCTTATTGTTTCGTTTTAATTTCTTTATTATTGCAGATTGATTTGTTCATTTTTATTGTAAGTACGATCTAGGTTGTTAGACAAACCAAACTTTGATTGGCTTGAATTAGGATAGTTTACTGCATTCTGAGTGTTAACTACATTCCCAGTTGGTTTGACACCTATTATACTACACCGATACTTTAGTGTAATAGGATTTGAAAAACACACTAAAATCCTGTTATCAAATTGGCGTTGTTACCAAATGGGTTTCTACTAGTTACATTTAGGATTGTTAACTTTCTAAGCTCAAGTTGTTTTTGTTTCTTGTTACTTACTCACCTGTGATACTGTCTATTGTCTCTATTTCAGGTGATTTCAACATTCAGTGAGTCCGCTACAACCTACTGTTTGAGTTGAGTTCACGTATTGTATGCAGACACATTCACAGGGGAGTCATAATCTACTCTAACCTCTTGACACTATTGACCAACTTCCACGCGAGTTGAGAGCAAAGAAACACCAACTGGAAACTACACCAAAAGATCCAGCTGAAATGAATCCCCTAGCAAACTCGCAAACACGCCAAATTCCACCAGAGCATATAGACCTACCTCTTGTGGATGGACCTCGACAGAGGAAACCTTGAATAATCAGAGCAGGAGATGCACCACGCACTCATACCCAGAGACATGGAATCGTGCCTTCAGCTATTTCGAACAACAAATTCAAAATCAAGAGCAGTCTCATCTCCATGATCCAGAACAGGCAGTTTCATGGACTACCCTATGAAGACCCTCTTGATCACTTGGACAAGTTTGAGCGCATTTGTGGTCTGCAAAGGCTTAATGGTGTCAGTGAGGATACATTTAAACTTAGGTTGTTTCCATTCTCACTCGGAGATAAAGCCCGGATTTGGGAGAAACATTTACCACAAGGATCTATTACTTCTTGGACTGACTATAAAACTGCTTTTCTGAGCAAGTTCTTCTCGAACTCTCGTACTGCAAAGCTCAGGAGTGCTATATCGAGCTTCACACAGCAGAACCATGAAACTTTTGCTGAAGCATGGGAGCGCTACAAAACTTATCAAACCCAGTGCCCCCATCATGGTTACGTTCCAGAAATGTTGCTTAGCAACCTTTACACAGGTGTTCATCCTAACATCCGAAGGCTCCTGGGTACTGCCAGCAACGGAAATTTCCTAAACAAGGATGTGGAAGAAGGTTGGGAGTTAGTTGAGAATATGGCACAGGCAGATAAGCAGTATAATGAGGACTACGATAGGACCATCCGTGGTACAGTAGATACAGACACAGTCAGTAGGAAGGAGCTGAAGANCTGAAGACCCTGAACGAGAAAATTGACAAGCTGTTGTTGGTGCAACAGAAACATGTTCACTTTATGACTAGTGATGAACATCTTCAAGACGAGGAGGATGATCAGGTTGCAGAGATTAGTTATCTGCAGAATCAAGGTGGTGGTTACAAGGAGTACAACCACTATAACCAACACCCAACCTCTCATATCGGAGTATCAACATAGCAAATCCCCAAGACCAGGTCTACCCACCTAACCCAGAATGTTCACTCCAAACCTTTTGCCCCTAAGCGGCCATATCACCAGAGTTACCAGCAAACTCCGACCGTGCCTCCTGGGTATGAAGCGCAAGCTCCAGCAACTGCAACAATACCATCTCAAGTTTTGACTTTGCTCCAAGAGGTTTACTGAGGTACATTCCAAGATTGACGCATCTCACAACGATCTCAACTGCAAGTTTGAGATACTGAACGCAAGACTTAAGTATGTGGAGAGTCAACAAGCATCATCTTCTTTTGTGAAGACGACTGGCAACTTCCAGGGAAAATAGTTCCCAATCCTAAAGAGTAACACGCCAACTCTATCACACTGCAAAGTGGACGTGAGCTGTTAATTCGAGCAGAGGATTCCAAGGATACTAAGGACAGTAAGGTTCGGGAGGGGGAGGATTCTCACATCGCTGGTCAGATAAAAACTTCCACTGTAGACAAGATACTCGAACAGCAAACTCAAGCTAGAGCTGCTCCTAAGCCACAGCCTGCTGAAGATTCCATGCCTGAAGCTAAGTTAGATACATCGGATCATGTTGAACCAAAACCCAGTGTTTCAGATACACAACCACCTGCATCAGTTCAACAGAAGAGCAAACCTTTTGTTCCACCACCTTACAAACCCCAACTATCTTTCCTTCAAAGGTTCAAAAAGGATTTGACGGAGAAATATAAAGCCCTTTTTGACGAGCAGATGAAGGATATCAAGGTGAAGATTCCTATCTTAGATGTGTTCATGCTGATACCTCTTTACCAAAAATTTCTGAAAGAAGCAGTTAAGGAGATGACTCAAGAAGTCAAGGGAATGGTAGTGTTTACGTATGAGATCAGTGCTATAATCCAGAGGAAGGTTGTGCCGAAAAAGCTTGGTGATCCTGGAACCTTCACAATTCCCTGCTCACTTGGACTCCTGTCATTTAGCAAAAGTCTATGCAATCTTTTCACCTCAATCAGCCTTATGCCTCTTTTAGTTGCAACAAGGATAGGTTTTGTCGACTACAAACCTTGCAAAATTTCGTTGGTTCTAGCAAATAGGTCAGTGAGAATCCCACATGGTATTTTAGAAGACCTTCTTATGAAGGTGGGAGGAGTTGAGATACCAACAAAATTCATCGTTCTGGAAATGGAAGAAGAGCCTAAAGACCCCCTGTTGTTTGGAAGACCTTTCTTAGCCACAGCAGGTGCGCTAATTGATGTCAGGAATGGGGTGATCGAGCTAAATATTGGTCCAGATCTCAAGATGAAATTCAACATCAATGATGCGATTAAGAAACCAACAATTGAAGGTCAGGTATTCTCAGTTCAAGAAATGGACGCATTGGCTGATGAGCTTTTAGAGGAATTGACAGCTGAAGACCAGCTACAAATTGCATTGACTAAGCAAACCGCTGAGGGGTACTTGAGTGTAAAAGCTGAGTAGTATGGGAAGCTACTGGATTCTCACAAGCCAGTCAAAATTTTAGTGGTTATTGAAGAACTGGATGAAACACTTTCTGAGGAGAGTTTGTACTCGAGTGTATCAGCACCAGATTCAACTTCAAGACTCAAACTGCAAGCACTCGAATGCACTACACTTGCACTCACCGATGACTGGTCTGAACTGCAAGCACCCAAAGTGGAACTAAAACCACTTCCTGCAGGGCTAAGGTATGCTTTTCTGGGCTCCAATTCCACTTATCCTGTGATTGTTAATGATGCTTTGAGTGATGATGAATTGAGCATGCTATTGACTGAGCTTGAACGTTTTAGGAAGGCTATAGGATATACCCTTCAGGATATTAGAGGAATATCTCAGAACTTTTGCACCCATAGGATACACCTAGAGGACGAATCTCATTCTAGCGTAGAGCCCCAGAAGAGACTGAACCCTAACCTTAAAGAAGTTTTAAAAAAAAAATACTTAAGTTGCTAGATGCTGATGTTATCTTTCCAATTTCTGATAGTAAGTGGGTTTCACCTGTGCACTGTATTCCTAAGAAGGGGGTATTACTATAGTTAAAAACAACAAAGATGAATAGATACCCACTAGAACCATAACGGGGCATAGGATGTGTATAGACTATAGGAAGCTGAACTCCTCGACTATAGAAATCATTTCCATTTGTCGTTTATTAATCAGATGGTTGAACGATTGTCTGGTAAAAAGTATTATTGCTTCATTGATGGGTATAGCGGGTTCTTTCAGATCCCAATACACCTGGATGATATAGAAAATACTACTTTTACTTGCCCTTACGGCACTTTCGCTTACAAGCATATGCCATTTGGTTTGTGCAATGCTTCTGCTACTTTTCAGCGCTATATGAATTCTATTTTCTCAGATTTGATCGAGGATGTAGTTGAAATATTCATGGACAATTTTTCTATCTATGGTTCTTCATACTCCTCCTGATTGTCGAATTTGTGCAGGGTGCTTAGCAGGTGCGTGGAGACCAACCTTGTGCTCAACTTAGAAAAGTGCCAATTTATGGTTCAAGAAGGAATAGTTTTGGGGCACAGGGTGTCTGAGAAGGGTATGGAAGTTGATAAGGAAAAGGTTGAAGTTATGACTCAGCTGCAGCCTAAGGCAGTGAAGGATATTCGAAGCTTTCTGGGTCACGCTGGATTTTACAGAAGGTTCATCAAGGACATCTCCAAAATTGCAAGGCCCCTGACAAGTCTACTGTGCAAAGAGGTCGAGTTTATTTTCAGTCCTGAATGTCTCGAAGCATTTTTGAAGATCAAAGAAGCATTGATCTCTGCTCCAATAGTCCAAGCCCCAGACTGGACTCTTCCATTCGAGATCATGTGCGATGCAAATTGTGCTGTTGGAGCAGTCTCGGGGCAAAAAAAGGATAAGAAGTTGAATGTGATATACTACACCAGCAGGACTCTTAACGATGCACAAATCAAGTATGCAACACAAAGAAGGAGCTTCTTGTAGTGGTGTTTGCTTTCGAGAAATTCAGATCATATCTGGTGGGGTCTAAAGTGATTGTCCATATAGACCATGCAGCGCTGAAGTATTTGATGAGGGAAAAGGATGCTAAACCGAGATTACTGAGATGGATACTGCTGCTGCAAGAGTTTGACATAGAGATAATGGACAAACCCGAAGTAGAGAATGGAGTGGCAGATCACTTGTCACTTATGATGATTGAAGACTCGATCCCTATTGATGGTTCAATACCAGAAGAGCAGCTCATGACTCTAGGAGCAGAAGAACATTGTTTTCATATTGGCAAGAGGTTTGCTGGTTCCAATCTACCTTGGTATGCAGATTTGGTTAACGACTTGGTTGTAGGAAAGGGGCCTAAGTGTTTAGATGCGTATCAAAGGAAGATGTTTTTCAAGGATGTCAATCACTACTTCTGGGATGAGCCATACTTATACAAGAAGGGAGCAGATGGTCTATTCAAGAGGTGCATAGAAGAGGAAGAAGTTCAGGGAGTTCTGGAACATTGCATGGGTCAGCCTATGGTGGACATTTTGCCACATTCAACACTGTTCAGAAGATTATGCAATCAGGGTTATGGTGACCGACTGTGTTCAAGGATACTTAGGATTTTATCTCTAAGTGTGATCCGTGTCAGAGAATGGGTAATATCAGCATGAGAAATGAAATGCCACAGAACCCGATTCTGGAAGTCGAAATATTTGGCTGTAGGAGAATTGATTTCATGGGCCTGTTTAACCCACCGTCTCATGGGAATCGCTATATTCTAGTAGTAGAGTACGTCTCAAAGTGGGTGGAAGCTGTAGCGAGTCCAACAAATGATGCAAGGTCATCGTTAAGCTATTCAAGAGCATCATTTTCCCTCGATTTGGAGTACCTCGAGTTGTTATAAGCGATGGAGGACAACACTTCATCATATAAGGTGTTTGAGAATCTACTGAAGAATAATGGAGTTAAGCATAAAGTAGCAACGCCTTATCATCCACAAACCAGTGGTCAAGTGGAGGTGTCAAACAAGTAGATCAAGGCTATTCTAGCTCGAGTTGTGGGGGTGTCAAAGTGAGATTGGGCAGTAAAGTTAGATGACGCATTGTGGGCATATATAACAGCTTTCAAGACCCCGATTGGAAGAACATTATTCCAGCTGCTGTATGGGAAATCATGTTATCTGCCAGTTGAGATAGAGTACAAGGCACTGTGGGCTACGGGGTTCATTAACTTTGATCTCAAGATTGCTCAAGAGAAAAGACTTTTGAATCTACACGAGTTAGAGGAGGACAGACTTGAAGCTTATGAGAGCTGAAAGTGTACAAGGAGCGGACAAAAGCCTTCCACGAAAAGAAAATTGCACTCAAGTAGATCACACCTGGTGATCAAGTGCTTCTGTTTAACTCCAGACTTAAATTATTCCCTGGCAAACTAAAGTCGAGATGGTCTGGTCCATTCCGAGTCAAGGAAGTGTTACCTTACGGAGCTATCAGCCTGATCAACAAAGATGGCAGTGATTTCACTGTAAATGGGCAGCGGGTTAAGCTATACTGAGCTGATGAGACCATTCCCGAGAGAACCTCTATTTCTCTCGATGAACCAACACACCTCTGAAGGGTGTGAAAGTCAAGCTCAGTGACTTTGAACAAGCGCACTTGGGAGGCAATCCCATGATATCCTTGTGAATAGTTACTTATGATTGTCTGTATTTTGATTCTTTCTTTTCTATCACTATGGTTGTTTTATTATGATACAGGAACAGGAGCACCAGTTCAACACACAAAAAAGGTGGAAACTCGAGTTATAACCGAGTGTGAGCCAGGAGGTGTTATCAACAGAGGCTAATTCGAGTGCTTCCAAAAATCATCACACTAATAATGTTTGGTTTTCTGCACACCACATATCTTATCCCCTCCTTCCCGACACTTTCTTTGCACTCCACTACTACATCACACTCCATACTCACCATATCTCTCATTACTCTTGTCTTTTTCTCTCTTATGCATAACCACCAAACTTCTTCAATTCGAGCTATTTTCTGCTTTTCTTTCGAGTCTCATTTGTGTGAATTTTCCTTTGCATATACTCAAAATAGTGTGTCTCCTTTAACACTGAGTTGATTTTGAGCTTCAAATGCTACCGTTTTGAGTGTACATCTCAAAAGCACCGCCAGCACACACCATTTGAGCCACCCTTCGTCTAAACCTCACACGCACCACTCGCAACGCACCACCGTCATCCAGCACTCGAACCATATTCGAGCCCCATCTCATACCTCAACTCAACACGCCACCACACACAACATTCGAGCTTAGATTGACCGCATCAAATGCAGCGGTAGAGGAGGTCTAGAGTGAGTCAAGTGGACATGATAGTGGTTTCGATGATTGGATAGACGAGAATCTCCTGCAGAACATTCCCTTCAAAGACACGCTTAAGGACCTCAAACAAGTGAATGTAGAAGCGTCAAGATATCTTCAACGAGAAGTTATGGTGCACTTAGGCCTCGCAACGGATGTTGATCAGATGCTGAGTAATGTTGGCCTCATGGACTTTGTCTCGCACCCCCGAGAAACTTATGTTGCGGAAACTATTCAGTTTCTGGCCTCTATTAACTTGTGGGAGTACCTCAAGCATGAAGATAGATTGCGTGCAATAGATTGGTTCGGTGCGTTGACGTTCACGATCAACGGCAGAACTTACTCACTCTCAGCATCGCAGTTCGAGCAACTTTTCAACCTTCCACATTCTGATGGACGTGACACCAATTTTGATAGTCAAAAGCTCAGCAATCTGTGGCAACTCATAGCCACACCTGAAGTATACAATTCGTCCAAAAGCAAGAGTACGAAGATACGGAACCCATCGATTCGGTATTTTCATAAGGTGATTGAAACTTCATGTTTTGCGCAACATGAGAGTGGAAATGTCAGACGTCCAGAGCTTGAGATGATAGATGAGGCGCTTCTGTCCGCCCTCAATTGAAACGACTATGGGATGCAATATTTTGGAAATCGGAACAAAAACGGCTTCACCAGAACTTTGATGAAGTAGTTGGTAAGTTACAAGGGATGGGCACGACTGTTGGCGGCTAAGCACAAAGCTTTTATTAGCATCGGAGGTATAATCACAAGGATAATGGAAGCAAGTAATATAGTAATCTCATCAAAATAGTCCATTCCTATAGCCTACATTGATTTCCCATACCTTGTCAACCACAAAATTTTGAAGAAGGGTCAAGCGAGGGGACAGTGGTTGTACACATTCACGATGCTAGGCGTGCGCTCAGAATCTTAAATTAGTATACCAAACCCAGAGTATTTGAGCTTAGCAGTCGAGTGCAACATAGCTTTCACACCACCTGCGCATTGCCTAACACATAGTCGAGCTCGAGCTAGTCAGAGAGAGAGAAGTCTGGAAGCTTCAGGGCAGGGTCTTGGTGAGCCAGAGTGCTATTTTTTCGACGATTATGAAGACCCGAGGGTGCCGAAGGGGTTGCAAGAAGCACATAAACACATTAGTCTTCTATCGAAACTGAGCAGATGGCAGACTAACAAGTTGAAGAGTGTGATGGACAAGCTTTGCAACATCTCCCTCAGACAAAGCTCTAGAAGAAGGCAAGAGACTCCTACTCGAGAGATTAGAGAACCAACGCCTCCACCAACTAGATACTCGGTTTCCATACCACGGCAACCCTCAAAACATTGGCCTCCGATGCAGCCACACAGAGCATCTTCGTATGAGCACAAAACGCCGTCTCAAACCTTAGCAAGGGACTCAATGCAGAAATTCATGCGTTCGATCTTAAATCTACTCAAGACCCTCAGTAGCAGAGTGAGAGCCAGCGCTTAATCTTGAGCATAGTCCAGAACCGCCTAGACAACGCAGACAGCAGTCCACTAGTCGCTCGAGTAGAGAGCGCACTCGGAGTCTTGAGCCACGACCACATCAGGATGTGCAGCCCAGCAGCTCACGCTCCAAATAGGTTTTCCTTGGATAGACAATCAAGGCTCGACCTCACAGCACCTCACACCACAAGCAGGGTACAATGGTTACAGTGTGTTTGGTGCAACATCTCAGCCATACACACAGCCACCTGAGTCTGGTGTTATTGATCAGTTTGGTTCGCGCTCAGAACAGTTTACGCTGCCACAGGGGTACAATTTCTTAGATTCCTAGGGCTCAGCATCATTCCCTTACAGCAACAACGCCGAGACCTAGACTCAAAACGATGACAACAGTGACATGGATCCTGTTGGATGGTCCATTTTTCGCTAAGGTAAGTACCCTAAACTCCTATTGTATATATCGTTGTTTTTTTCCTGTGTTTTATGGTCTAGGGGCCTTTTTCACTCTCTTATCTACACAAGGGACTGTGTGATTTAAGTTTGGGGGAAGACTCTAGGCATCATTTGATCATGTTTTTGTTGTTCTTATTTTCTGTTTTCATGCATTCATTCTGTTTTCTTTTAAAAAATAGAGTGTCATGTAGCTTGTACCTACTTAGGATCGAGTCTAGTTATGTATTGGGGATAATGATGATTCCACCTTGCAAGCCTGCTGATTTTTATGCTAAATTCACTGCCCTGAGTTAATGTTGTTTGCTGCTTGCTTTCTGGTCTGAAGTGTAAGACTGCACCATGCTAGGAATGTTTAGTCTCTGTTTCATAACATTGCTGAATTTTGCTGTGATTAGATGCCACTTCTTGCTAAGTGATAACCAGGAAAAATGCTTAATATCAAGTTTATGCATTGAGTTTGAACTTGTGGATCACAAAATACTCGGATTTCCTTTCACCATCTATTTCTAACATGTTAATTTGAGTAGACTCCCACCTTGACCCCTACCTCCTTCCAAACCCTGCGTTGCTTGTTGTGTGACTGTGAGGCCTATTTTAGGAATAATCTTGGTATAAAGTGTTAGGTGAGTGCCGACAGGAACAAGGTTTCATGTAGTATCTGGTTCACGATTTTTGAATCAGACTAGGCGTAGGTGGTTTACGGGTATGGGATACGTGATTACTATGATTGGAAAATAAATGAAGAAAAGAATAAGGGCATGAGTTAAAGAATCTAAGGGGAGAAAGGGCACAAAATGTATATATGTTCTGGTAAAGGTTTTGGGAGATTAAAATTCGGAATTGGGTTCTAAGAAAGAAAACATAGACAAAGCTTGAAGTGTCTTTTGTTTTTAAAGTGAAAATAAGAACCAGAGCTGTTATGACTTATGATCCAAAACCGCTAGAAGAGTTGAGTTAAGAAATCCCTCTCCTTAGATCATCAATGCAAAAAAAGCTTTTGAGTTGATCTTATTTAGCGTTTGGCTGAAAGAAAGAAAGAAAAGCCTTCTTGGTTTAAAAAGGTAGAATTAGGATCGCACTTTGGGTTTTAGAATGAATAGGTTTGAGATCGAGTTGGGTGCACTGGGTAGATGAAACTTTGTTTCTGTATGCATATGTTGGTTCTCATCTTTAGCCTGATGCTAAAGCTTATTCCATTCTGAGTGATCCTTGTGCAGATTTGATGAGCCAATACATTGAAGATATCAATTTAATCTCTTAGACCACCCCTCCAAACAAGTTCTTACAAGATGCATAGCTTGATTCACCGTTTGGATTGAATTGAATATTAAAAGGAATGGTGTGTTTGAATGCAATTATAGGTTGAGCTTTAACTTAGATTGAACTGTGATCAGCATGACTAACGTTTTCAGAGTATGACTTGTTTAGTACTGCAGCCTAGAACATCAAAACAGGACATTGAGTTTAGCATTCGAATCAGCTTGCTTTGGTTATGAATCCCTGTTAAGCGACCACTTCTTTGAATTTGTACGAGTCTGTGTGCTTGAGGGCAAGCAAAGAATAAGTTTAGGGGAGTTAACATGTATGGTTTTTAGTACATTTCAGGAGTTCTATTTAGCTGTTTTTACATGCATATCTAATATATTATCGTCATTTTAGAGTTCAAATAGTTTCATTCATTTGCATCAGCATGCATATTGCATTCGGGGGGATTTTAGGTACTGAAAGTGCGAAATGGAGTTTTCTGAACTAGTGGCTGAGAAGAGATGCAAAGTTGCAGCACTTGGAGTGTGGTTGGAGCATGGAAACAAAAGAGGATGCTCGGGTACAGACCGAGTCCCATCATACTCGAACTGGAGTGGTGTGGCAAAGGAAACGTGAAGAACTCGAACTGTGAGCTGACACTCGAACGAACGCATGTTGCACTGGAGTTGCAGTTCGAGTATGTTTTATCTTGAGATGCAAGGTTTCTGATCATGGACCTGATTAATGTCTAGATTGAGCTTGGTTTCAAGATCTACTGAAGATTGGGCATTTTTCTTACTGGGCCGAATTTTATTGTGTTTGTGCGGATTTCTCTATATACTTCGAGTGGGGAATGATTTTGGGGATCTATCCAGTTTTCTTATCCGAGTGATTATTTTGTTGTTTCGAGTGAGTAGACATTAGCTTTTGTAATTCAAGAACAAATCTTTCTGATTTGAGTTTTACGTTTTTATGCAATTCAGTTTTTACGTTCAATGTTGATTTCAATTTTCATTCGAGTGTTTGATCTATGTTGGCTAATATGAATTTCGTGTTTACCGTTAATTTCATGAATTCTGAGTAGTTACCTAGGGATCTTGAGGATGAGTTAGATCAGCGTGAATCCTAGATTTTCTAGGTGCTTGAGGTTAGAATTGTTAGGATCTCATCTGTTTTGGTGTGTTAATTACTAGCTCTATTCTGATCAACTGGAGCTTGTTCTGCAACGCTCTAGCATCTGATCGGTGTTTGATAGAGCGTTTGACTGAACCACTTCANCTAGATTTTCTAGGTGCTTGAGGTTAGAATTGTTAGGATCTCATCTGTTTTGGTGTGTTAATTACTAGCTCTATTCTGATCAACTGGAGCTTGTTCTGCAACGCTCTAGCATCTGATCGGTGTTTGATAGAGCGTTTGACTGAACCACTTCAGGAATTTACACACTCGGCTTGAGGGATAAAATATCCAAGGTGTGAATTGGCTCTAAGCAGGTTGATCATTCATGGCGGGTAGATTATAAAACGCCTATGGGGATAAGGTCTGTTAGTAGTCAACTCGAGTTTGTTTGCTATGAGAGTAGATTCATTGTTATGTTCTCGCTGCATAGAGATTAGCATGATTGAGTGTTGTCAAGCGCCTAGTTGGTCTAAGAGTCACGCTGATCCGTGACGCTCACCCCTCAGGAACCTGTTTTCTTATCTTGCGTTAAATTCACTCTTTACATTCTTGCTTATTGCTTCGTTTTAATTTCTTTATTATTGCTGATTGATTTGTTCATTTTTATTTTAAGTACGATATAGGTTGTTAGACAAACCAAACTTTGATTAGTTTGAATTATGATAGTTTACTGCATTCTGAGTGTTAACTACATTCCTAGTTGGTTTGACACATATTATACTACACCGACACTTTAGTGTAATAGGATTTGAAAAACACACTAAAATCTTGTTATCAAATGCAAGACCATGAAGTACCTCAAAGAAGAAGGGAAATGGCGTGAAGGAATGAGAGAGGAATGGAAAGATAAAAATGCTCTAACGACTGAGCAGCAAGACCCTGAGTAAGACGGATCACCTCCTCCTAGATAAAAAACAAGAAGCGCATTCATCTAAGGAGGGTTGCAGCTATGTCGGGATTCAATAAACTTGATAAAATTACACAGGCACATGGCGAATCATCCATGAGACAACCAAGAGTGCCACGGCGATATAGTATTCAGGATGGAAGACAAAGAGGGACATAATTAACCCCATGATGACGCCCAAGTAATCCCACTAGATGTCAGAAAATTTGCATTAGAACAAATCCTAGTGGACACGTGTAGTTCTGTTGATCTACTGTTCCACAATGCCTTCAAGCGAATTGAATTCAAAGACAACAAGCTTGAAGGGGAACCCACTCCGCTTACTAGTATCGCACGAGAGATAACTCTTTTTCTAGGAACAATTAAAATTAGGGTAATAGCATGCAGAATACAAAAACTAGTCAGTTTCGTTGTGGTCTAGAAGAAAGTACCTTTTAAGACAATCCTAGGAAGACCATGGCTGCTTGCAATGAAGGTGGTGGCCTCAATTTACCAGTAATGCATCGAATTCCCAACACCCCAAGGAGACACTATGATAAAAGGATGCCAAAAAGCGGCATGGCGATGTTACAAGGACAACTTTATGCTCTCCAAAGCAGATACCACATAGAACCTACTACACCTCAAAGCCCCATTCGATCAAAATATATGGACCTTTTACAACCCAAATCTGAATCCACCGGGAATATCAATATTGGAACAAGTACAGATAGACCCCAATTATCCAGAGAAACAAATCTGAGTAGGACTAGACCTCGACCCAGATATCAAAAATGAGATGATCAAATTCCAAAGCCAAAATATCGAGATCTTTGCATGGTTAACATCATGTATGACATGAATTGATGCGTCAATCACCTCGCACGAGCTAAATGTGGATCCAACCTTCAAACCAACAAAGCAAAAATGGAAGAAATTAGGTCTCGAATGCGCTAAAGTAGTTAACAAGGAGGTAGAAAGACTTGTGCAGCTAGGGTTGATACGAGAGATGAAATACGAGGACTAATTAGCGAATCTGGTAGCCATCAAAAAGAAGAACAGAAAATAGAGAGTTTGTGGATTTCACAGATCTAAACAAAACATGCACCCAAAAGATATCTTGCTGCTCCCACACGTCAATAGGCTAGTAGAAGCCATGACCTAATAAAAGGTGTTATCCTTCATGGATGTTTTTCAGGATACAACCAAATACCTATGCACTCTGAAGACCAATAAAAACATCATTCATAAATGATAGGGAACATACTGCAAAGTCATGCCATTAGGGCTAAAAAACACATGAGCGACTTACCAACGGTTGTTAAACAAAATATTTGAAGCACAATTTGGACGAACGATGGAGATCATGTGGGCAGCTCACCGAATGCGTCAAGATCCTAAACAAATACGAAATGAAAATCAATCCAGCAAAATGATCTATCGAAGTAGCGTTAATAGAATTCAAAGGGTACTTGGTAACATAATGGGGAATCAAAGCGCACAAAAAACAAATAAGCGCATTGGCAGCAATACCATCTCCAAAAGACATACAGCGCCTCACAGGGAGAATCGCCGAACTGAACCGCATCATTTCCACGCTGACTCACAAATATCTCTTATTTGAAAACTTGTTAAAGGCAAACAAAAAGTATGAATCGAATGACTAATACAAAGAAGCACTTATATGTCGCGGTGTCATAAGCTGTTGTCAGCGGACTACTATTTTGAGAAGAACACAGAGAACAAAGTTGATCTACTACATTAGCAAATCACTTGCCAATGTAGAAACCATGTATCTCGCTTTGGAAAAACAAGCACTAGTGGTAGTCTTGGCAGCCCAAAAGCTCTGTTATATGAAAGATCTTGCTGTTGTAGCTGTAGGGGCTAACCCGGGGGTTTTTGCTTAGTGTTCTGAGCTAGCAGATCTGTTAGTCGTCATATTATTTTTTCTCATAGATATGATAATCGCCATTGTATTTTTCTCGCAGAACCGCTAGTTGCCATTGTATTTTCTTTTCCCTTTTTTGCTTGTATTTCTCTTTCAGACTTGGGTGTTGCTTTAACGCTTTTGCTCACCTTCTGGCTTTTGTTATATATATATATACACTTTATTAAAATAGAGTTAAACTCACTTAAAGTGAGTTTCCAACATACCCCGTAAAGATCAAATCTTAAACGTATTTTGTTACATGCATACTTTATTGTTTTTGGCTCTTCCAATCTCTATATCCTATTCTGCACGATTTGCATCACGCGGTAAGATCCTTCCCAGTTTACTCCGAGTTTGTAGTGTTGAGTTCTCTTGTGTTGTCGAAGACTTTTCTATGCATGAAGTTCCCTTCTTTGAATCGTATTTCCTTAAATTTGGAGCTGTAATGTCTTATGCTGGTATATTTGTAGTTCTGTATTCTTACCATCACGACGTCTCTCCTTTCATATAAAAAGTCTAGGTCTATTTTAGGATTTCATTATTGAGCTTCTCATTACAACTGCTGAATATCTTTCTTACGCTTGTGACTAATTCCTCTACTGGTACCATGGTTTTGAGGCTGAAGGCTAAGCAGAAGGGTGTTTCTCATATGGAACACCAAGGCGTGGTTGTAGAAGTCCACAATATAGCCAGAAAATTTTCAGCCCATTTTGACTTTACAGTTTTTTTTGAGGTTTTCCATGATAGTCTTTTTGGTTACTTCCGCCTATTCGTTAGCCTGAGGATATCGTGGTATCGATGTCATTAATCGTATTTTGCCGTCTTTGCATAATGCCTTAATGGGCCTTGAGGTTAAGTTTTGTTTTGTTATTAATCATGATTTAGTTTGGGAGTCTGTGTGTGCATATGATGTTTTTCGAGAAAAAGGTTTTCACAGTTTCTTCGGTATTTTGGGGGTAAGATTCTACTTTGACCCATTTCATGAAATTGTCTGTGAAGACAAGTACAAACTTGTACCTTCGTATTCCGGATGGTTCTGTTGGCTTGGTAATGTCCATTGCCCATCGCATGAAAAGAATAAGGGATGGCCACTGAGATTAAAGCTTTTGTGGTGATGGCTCTTGTCGCATCGTTTGGAATACTCCTTGATATCTCCGACCATTCTAATCGTATTCTTTTTCAGTTTATCCTAATAGATAGGGCTTGTCCTCCCGAATGGCTTTCGCATGACCCATCGTGGATTTTGGTAAGAGGCTTTTTACCCTTGTCGGAGCTTGTACATTGTAGGTACAGACCGCTGAAATTGTGTTTGTATAATTATCCTCTATCATGAGTATCTAGCGCTTTCTATCTCAATCTTCCGTGCTTACCATTGGTCATCAGGTAATGTCTCGTGCTGGATATATTGAATGATCGGCTTCCTCTAGTCTGATTCTAAAGCCATCACTGCTTTGGAATCTGGCTAATTGATAGCTCCTTTGGGTTATCTGTTACCATCCATGATGGGCATTACTGCACTAGTGCAATGGATACTCGCTCCTTATTTTAATTTTACTAGGATTTTATCTGTCTCACTAGTGGGTTTAACATTAAAGCCAAGGCGGCCAGGGCATCATCCCGTAGTATCTTACTCAGCTCAAAGGTGTTGAATTTTGTGGTGAGTTCTTTCACCAGTTAGAGGAAGATTTCCATTCTCGAATCCTTTGTTACATTAGCTGGCTAATGTTGCGAATATGTGTAAGCGTGAAGGGATTTTATCCCTATACTTATAGCAAGTTCCATGCCTAGTATGGAGTCCTCGTATGCTGCTTTGTTATTTGAGGCCATGTATCTGAAACGAAAATGATTGTTCCAAAAGTTCTCCTGCTGGCGAAGTGCGCCAGACTCCAATTTTGGATGGTGTTTTTGATGATGTGCCATCAATATGCATTTTCCATGGTGGAAACGTGATTATATGATCATTTTGGGTTGTGTTACCTCGGCTTCGAAATCGGCAAGGACCTGGGATTTTTCTGCTGTTTTTGCTTAGAACTCAATCTCCCTTGCTAATCGCTAGGACTGGCTAGGCCTGTGTAGGATTTCTTGTAGTTGCGTTTCGTGATAATGGCTATGGTGTGGGTTTTGAAGTAGGGATGGAGCTTTCGGACCGGTGTGATTATTATTAGAACCAGTTTCTCCATACTGGGGTACCTGGTCTCTACATCGGCGAGAAATTTGTTGATGTATTAGATGTTCTTGGACTAGTACTCTGTTGATGGTAGCTTCTAACACCACGACATATAAGTAAACGATTTCGCCGTTTTAAGGCTTCACCAGGGTGGGCTGGCTAGCGAGGTAAGCTTTGAACTGGTTCAACGCTTCTTGGTATTTGTCATTTCGTTCAAACTGTTTTTTTGCCTTTAACAACCTGTTGAACAGGAGGCAATTGTGACTTTGTCTGGAAATGAAGTGGTTTAGTGCTGCGATTCTCCCTATGAGGTGTTGTACATCTTTTGGTATTTTTGGAGGTGGTATTGCTGCTAGTGCGCTTATTTGTATTTGGTTCGCTTTGATTTCCCATTTTGTGACCAAATACCCTATGAATTCTACTAATACTACTTCAACAGATCATTTTGCTGGATTGAGTTTTATTCCGTAGTTGTTCATGATCTTGAAGCATTCGGCGAGCTGCCCACGTGATCCCAAGCCATGATGACTTGACCAATATATCTTCGAGGTAGACCTCCATCGTTTGTCCAAACTGTGCGTTAAACATTTTTTCACCAGCCATTGGTACCTCGCTCCTCCATTTTTCAGCCCGAATGACATGACTTTGTATCAGTTATGAACAAGGTTTTTTCTTGGTCTTTTGGGTGCATTGGTATTTGGTTGTATTCTGAAAAAGCGTGTATGAAGGATAACACCTTATATTCGCTTATGGCTTCTACTAGCCTATTGATGTGTGGGAGCAGAAAACTATCTTTTGGGCATGTTTTGTTTAGATTCGTGAAATCCAAGCAGACTCTCCATTTTTCATTCTTCTTTTTTCGACTACCAAATTAGCTAATCATTCTGGGTATTTCACCTCCATATCGATCCTAGCTTCAAAAGATTTTCTATTGTTAACTGATATGGCGCGTTTGGGCCCCAATTTCCTTTATTTCTATTTTATTGGTTTGAAGGTCAGATCCAAGTTTACCTCGTGCGAGGTGCTTGATATGTTAACTCAAGTTATACAGGATGTTAACCATGCAAATGTCTCTATATTTTGGCTTAGGAACTTGATCAGTTCCTTTTGATGTTTGGATCGAGGTCTATAACTTCTCTGATTGGGGTCTATCTGTACTTGTTTTAATATTGGTATTCCCGGTGGATCTAGCTTTGGGTTGTGGTAGGTCCCAATCTTTTTTTGGATGGCACTTTAAGCTGGAGTAGTTGCTATGTAGGGCTTGCTTTGGTGAGTACAAAGTTGTCCTTGTAACACCGTCGTGCTGCTTTTTGGTACACTTATATCTTAGCATTTCCTCGAGGTGTTGGCAATTTAACGTATTGGTGGTAAGTTGAGGTCACCACCTTCATTGCATGCAGCCATTTCAAGATTTCGCTAAAACGTTTTTCCCTCTGGACCATCAAAACTGACGAGTTTTCATACTCTCCATGCTACTACCGTGAGTATAATCGTTCCTAGCAAAGAAGTTGTATTTCCTGTGAAACTGGTAAGCGGATTAGGTTTCCTTTCAACCTCTTTGTCTTTGAATCCTGTTCGCTTGAAAACATCAAGGAACAGTATATCCATGAAACTACCTGTGTCCACTCGGATTCGTTGTAGTGTGAATTCTCCGACATCTAGTTGGATTACTATAGTGTCATCATGGTGGTCATTTAGTCTTTTTGCGTATTCCACCATGAATACAATATCGATATGGGGCTCTTGGTTGCATCCTGGGTGATTTGCCTTGTGCTTGTGTACTTTAATCGAGTTTATAATGTTTATTGTATCCCGATAGAGCTGGGACCCTACTTGGATGAGTGCGATTCTTGTTTTCTGTATGAGAGAAAGTGATACGTCTTCCTCAGGATCTTGCTACTCGACCCTTGAAGGGTTACTATATTTTCTGGCATAGTCCCCGTGATCTTTCCATCCTTTCTCATCCCTTTGTGCCACTTTCCTTCTTCTTTGAAGTACTTCACGGTCTTACATTCTTCAAAGGAATGTCATTTGGCTTGGTGGTAAGTGCAGAACTTCTTCGGCTTGTAGCCTATATAGGTTCTTGGGGGAGGGTGGATCTTTTCCTGGATATAGAGTACGAGTGTTTTCCTTTTTCTCTGTCGGATACCCTTTCCTGCGACTGTCTTTTGAACTTTGTGGGTTCCCTTTCTTCTTATCTTTGCTGCTTCCATCTTTCCTGAATTCTTCTCATTCCGCAAAGTTGACCGAGAAATAGAGTGCGTTGTCCAGAGTTGCTGGCAGGCTCTATACTAGGTTTGCCCTAAATTGTGATGTGGGGCATAGTGCTGAATCGAGTGCGAGTAAGGCCATTTCATCGTCTAAATGTATGCTTTTGGCATTCATTGCTTTAAATCGATCAACGAATTGGTGGAGGGCTCATGTTTCTCCTTTTTCATGCTCATGAGGTTTTTGGTTGTCACGCGGTGCTCGATAAAGATCAGCTATTGCTTCAAGAACGACTCTACCAGCTCCTTGAATCCGTCGATCAAATTTGGTTTGAGGGAAGAGAACCAGTCCAGCACTTTGCCTTGGAGGTTCTCTACAAAGAAGCCATAGAGGCATGGATCTCGTTCTTCTGATCGGAGGTATGCTTTATCTGTTACTAGGCAAAATTATTTCAAGAATGATGCTAGGTTTGAATCTCCAGAGTATTGTTAAAACTTTAGCTTTCCTATTGGTTGGATGTGCGCGTTGGCGATCCTCCTAGTGGAGGGTGTGTTTTGGGTATGCTTAATCACGCCGTGCAGTTCTAGGGCCGAGGTGGTAGCCCGGTGTACCTGCGTCTTTATTGCTCAGTAGTTTGTCTGTGTTTGTCATAACAGACAGGGATGTTGCCTCCACCCCTTCTTCTGGTCATTCATCTTCGTGTTCAACTGATATCATGGTGCTCTCAAAAATAGAAAGTTGTTGCACGCTCGTCTATTGAAGCTGAATATCATGGGCTTGCAAACACAGCTTCTAAAGTGCTCTGGATATATTCTCTACTTCAATAACTTGGTCTTTACCAAACATTACCACCATCCATCTATTGTGAGAATATATGAGCAACTTACCTTTGTATAACCTCGGTGGTTCATTCTCGAATGAATTACATAACCATTGACTATCATTTTGTCTGAGAACACACACAGTCTGGTCATCTCCGTATAGCTCATGTATCCACCAAAGACCAGCTTACATATGGCCTCACCAAGCCCTTGTCTTGTTCCACATTCTAATTGCTGGAAAAAAAAGATTGGAGTTCGACCACTACCTCCATCTTGAGGGGGCGTATATCGGATACATTTACTTATGTAAAGACTCCTTAATTAGCTCCTAGTATCATTTCATTAACTCTTGTATAACTACCTTCCATGTATAGCTCTGTAATTCTCTTTATAATCTCTTTGTACCTATCAATGGAATTCAAGCTTTTGCATAAACCTATAGGATCCAACCCGATTTGTCTTGGGTTGAGCCGTTTCATTCTTAAACTCTTTAAAACTAATTATAGTCTCTTAGAACATTATCTAGAGAGAGTTTATAGACAAGTTTTAGAACCCTTTGTTGTTCTTGAGATTTCTATATTAATAGTTCCTCCTATTCTCTTCTCTATCTTTTCCCTTATGTTTTAATTTACTTGTTTATCATCTTGTTTCTTTGTTTACATGTGTGAGCAGTGTGATAATGCGTTAGAGGCTTAGTAGAATTTAGGGTTTGATGATTGATTGATGATGTTTAGAGTGTTAAATACTTTATTTTTCTTTATTTAGGGTGCTTTTAATGCTATGTTTGACTTGATCAATCAAATCTATCATATGACTTTCATTACCCATAAGGTGTTTGATGAATTGCTTGAATAACTATTTAATGAGTTTTTCTTTTCTAGCTAATAAGAGTTGACTTTAGGATGATTAATAGACTTATTGTACTTGTTGTTAATGCTTATTGATCATTAAATTGACAAATGAGTGTTTAACTTGATTGGATGTTTGGTAATAGAATCAATACCATAATGGTGAGTTGATCTTAATTTGTATTTCATATCCTAGAATGAGCTTAATATTTTCTTTTTGCATCAACATTTACTTATGATTACTAATGATTAATTACTTAACCCTTTTGACTCATTACTTAGTCATTTGTTTTCTCTTTATAGGTTTAGTGCTTAATTGTTTTTTCTTATTTAAGCTTCAGTTGTGGTTGATCTTGCCTTAGTTTATTTGTTTTGTTTAAGCTATTTGCTTTGTTTAGATTGTTGTTTGGTGCTTGTTTAGGTATGATTAAACTTTAGATTAAAGATTGATTCCTATTGTTTTAAATTAAATATGATTCTCGTATCCTTATGTGTTGTTTACAAATTCTTTGTAGATTCGGTCCTTAAGAGTTGAAATGACATGTTTTCACTTTTGGTTAATTGATTAAGTGATATATTAACCATTATTATATATGTTTCAATGATATATAAAGAATTTTGAAGAGAAGGTTTTTTTTTTTTTTTAAGGAACAAGCAAGGCTCGGAATTCTACAATCTATAAATTAGTCAACGATGACATGGTCATTTCTAAGTACATAGAGTTTCAGTGGCATCGTAGCTTAGAAAAAGGGACATCGCCATAAGTTGTTACCTTATATATCAAGGCACGTGTTATACGAATTCGAAAACGTAAATTACGCTGCCACACATATCAATTTGATGAGAAGTACGTTTAATTATTAGATATCGATCTAATCTATAACTTAAATTTCTTAAGTAAACCTAGGTAGAATTTAAATTTATTACATGATATCTAACTAAATTAGAAACAAATCAATTGGGTCAAAATAATTTAATATTGTATTATAAAAAAAGAAAGGCTAATATGATCATTTTTTACGAATATAAGATTGTACTAACAACTAACACCGCGATAAGTGGATCAATCATGGGATCAATGGCTCATATGCTCATTTTGGTCATTTTAAATCCTCATATACTCTCGTTATGTTTTAATATAGTGAATGACTCTTTACCCAGACAAAAGTTAATATATTTACAGATTCAACCAGTCAAAACCCACCCATTTTATAATCCAATTGGATATATTCCAAGTCAAAAGCAATCAGACAAAAATATTATTGATAACCACTTTAAAAATTATTAAACCAATGGTTC